>CM046385.1:3456303-3481303 GCA_025413485.1 Ficus microcarpa | reverse complement strand
GGAGGGAACGAGGAAGAAGTAGAAGCGCAGGGAAAGGAAGGGAACGAGGAAGAAGAACAACTCGAAGAAGAAGAAGCGCACGAGGGTCTCGGGAAGGAAGAAAAAGGGAAGTTAAGTTATTTTGGCTTCTTGTTATTTTAAATACACAATCAGCATTTTTTTGAATAAAAAAATAAAAAATAAAAGGAAAAGTCATTTCCCTAATTTAACTTTCTTGTCAAGTCATTTTGACAAATTGTTGACCCGAACACTACCATCTCTCTCCTCCCTCCCCGCTCACTGTCCTTTTCTCTCCTTTCTCTCCATCCCACCCGAAGCCACTGCCACAACCGCTTTCTTCGATCAGTTCTCCTCTATTAGTCTCTTCCTTTCGCCCCCAAGCTGAGGAAATTACAATTAAAAAGCTAACTACAAAGGGTTAGGAAGGAGATTTATAGCCCAGAGAGAACGACAGAGAAAAAAAAATATTATTTATATAAAAGTTATATGTTTTCTTTTATTAAAAATTCGTATTCGTTTCTTTATAATAAAAATTTATATTTTAAAACATGTTTATTTTATTTTTAATTACATGTTACATCAGTATTTCGTTAAATAAATAAGCGGAAGTAGACGAAATAGACAAATTGAATGATTTTATATAGTTCAGGGGCATAATGAACAAGATCTACTTTGCATATCTTTTTCGAACACATTTTAAATTTTTGCATTATTTTCTATATCACACAGTTCATTTCCAATTCATACTTCAATCAAACACACATTTTCAAACCAATCTCCAAAAATCCCCTTAAAAAAAGGACAAATTCAATTTTTGCTCCCTAAATATACAAGTTCTTTTATTATTTGTTTGTTTTTTTTTTTTTTTGTAATGACTTCAATTTTAAAAACAAATATTATAATCACATTAATTATTTTTAGGCTTCAGTATATTGACTTTGTGTTTGTTTTATATATTTTATCCTTTGCGGTGTTGTTAGTTTTCATAATATTTGTTTTAAAATTAAAATCATTATAAAAAAAAGGAACAAAATAAAACAAAACAAAAAGTAAAGGAACTTGTATATTAGATCATTGAATTTTTATAGATTTTAAGATTTTTTTTTTGTAATTATAAAGACTTTAATTTAAATTAACTTATTATTATAATAGTGTTATATCAGTTTTAAGTAGACGAAATATAAGTGATTTGCTAACCGTTTAAAAGTCGAGAGGCATAAGCATTAGTTTTTAAGTGTTCAAAGGTAAAATTATAAATGTACTAAAATTTAGGGACTTATATGGCCAAAACATGAAACAAGGGATAATTTTACTAATGGTTTAAATTTCAAGGAGTATTTTTGCTAACAGTTCTATCCATTTAACTGATAGAAGGAGCAAATATTAAACTATTTCATAGTTCAAGGAGCATTTTGTTGGTTTCGAAAACCAGTTTTTAAAATAATTTAACGGAAGCATAATATGGATCAAATCGCACATATAAAATTTTTCTCAAAAATTTTTCCGGCGACAATACTTATATTAATTTAATAAAATAAATTAAGAAGAAAGTTTAGAAATTGACTGTTGTCCGATTAGGTCGTTTGAAATTCTTGATCTCCTTCAAGAACCTTATTAAGTACTTCAAATCTTTCGGAAAACACCAATTTTCTTGAGAACTCCAAATCCTTCGAAACACCAACAATTCTTTCCCAACGTCCTCCGAATCACGATGAACTGAAAACGAGTGGGCGTTTCTGAATTTGGGTTTGATCACACACTTGAATTTTTGATTCACTTTGTGTTCTCAACTCATGAGACAAAGTGAAGAAGAAGAGGAGAAGAAACTCTATGAGGAAAAAGTTACGTATCTTTTTTCTCTGTCAAAAAAGAATTAAATATATCTTCATTTTCTTTAGATACATCGAATGTATCCTATTTTTAATATTGTAGAGAAATAACTAACACTCCTCTTTTTTTTTTAAATTAATTAATTAATCAAATTAATTAATTAATTAATTCATTTATTTCTTCTTTGTGGAACAGATTGCACACACGCCTACTTTCTCCATATTGTGGGCGTGTATGTTTGATATGGGAGTAAGAAAATCTCTCTCCCATAATCTAATCAGTTACCTTTTTTTTTTTTTTTTTTTTTTTTAATTTTGAACTATTCAAAATAAAATAACTCATATTTTCTCTTCCACATTTATCAAAAATTCAAAATTCAAGATTCAAAGATTTTATGTGAACCACCCTGTAATGCACAATTACGATGTGATCCTTACTACACTGTATAATCTTTAAATTTAAAACTATTTTAAATTTATTTTAAATAATCATATTATTTAAAATACAAATTAATCCAATTAGTTTGTTGTGTGAATATTAATATAGAATTCTTAATTCTAGATTAATAAATTAACCCAACATAAAATAAAATTCACATGATTTAATGGAACCGTTGAGAGGAACTATGGACTTTATAATTTTAAGCTCCAATAATTTTGACAATTAATTAACACCTTAATTAAAATATCAAAATTATTCCACTAAAAATTTGGAATTGCACTCTTAAAATTACAAAACTAATTATATTCAAAGATTTGAATTGCCCATTGATATAATCACTACATATAAATCAATCCTCCATAAACGGTTCATAATTAAAGCTAGGTATTTTCCGTTAACCTCTTTAATTATATCTTTCTCCTTAAGTACCATTGATTCTCTAATGAATAATATATTTATGATCTAATCATAAATTGAGCGCTCTTATTATTCAAGTCCCGAATCAATACTTAAAGGAACCGTCCATCTAACTTCTTTACAAAGGAATGGATTTCATCTTGTATATTAATATTCCCGGCTACTTATCATATTATATTTCCAATATACTAAGAATTTGACACTATTCATTTGTGTCATTACTCGATATGTCAAAAAAATATGATACAATAAATAGGAGTCTATTAATTACTCAGAATTAAGATCGATTCATATATGACCATCATTGATTAATTTTGAATGCTCTATGTGACAACGGAAATTATTAGAGATTCATAATTAATCGTGTTCCAGTCCTATATAATCAAATTATATAAAGCGCTTTCATTCCAACAATCTCATTATTAACAATCCGGATAAGATTATTTCATTCAGAATGTAATGAACCGTGCTAGTAATTTTAAATTAAAGATCCCAACTTTAATTTTTAATTACGGACAGATTTAGATTATTTTACTTTAAATATTATCCTCCTGTATATAACACTTATATACAATATTTAAAGTCAAATTTAAATAATCTAGGGTTTTCGATATTTATAAAGCATCTAAACATGCATGCAAAAATAATATTGAAAAAAATCCTCAAATTAAATCAGCAAAATAATACATCTTATTTGTTTATGGGCACATATCCCAACAATCTCCCGCTTGCCCTAAAGCAAATGTGACATGTCTTTAAGTCCCATGCCTTCAAGATGTTGTTCAAAATTCCGAGCTGGTAATGTCTTGGTAAACGGATCAGCTATGTTATTCGCAGATGCGATCTTCTGAACTGAAACATCTCCTCTACTGACAATCTCTCTCACCAAGTGAAATTTCCTTTCTATATGCTTTCCTTTGCGGTGATATCTTGGTTCTTTGGCATTAGCCACTGCTCCACTGTTATCACAATAGAGTCTAATTGGCTCATGCATATTTGAAACAACTTCTAGATCTCTCAAGAATTTGCGAAGCCAGACTGCCTCTTTAGTTGCTTCACAAGCTGCTACATATTCAGCCTCCATGGTTGAATCAACAATACAAGTTTGCTTGATACTTCTCCATATAATGGCTCCACTTCCCAAAGTGAACACCGCCCCAGAGGTAGACTTCCGAGAGTCTCTATCTGATTGGAAATCAGAATCTGTATATCCAATAGGAATCAAATCCCTACTAGAATATACGAGCATATAGTTTCTCGTCCTTCTCAAATATTTGAGAATATGCTTGACTGCCACCCAGTGATCTAATCCTGGGTTTGACTGGTATCGACTAACCACTCCCATTGAAAAGCATATGTCAGGACTTGTACACAACATTGCATACATTAGACTACCAACTGCCGATGCATATGGAATTCGTCTCATATTCTCCTCTTCTTGCGGTGTTTTAGGACACTGCTCTTTAGAGAGATGAACTCCATGTCGAGAAGGCAAGTTTCCTTTCTTGGAGTTCTGCATCGCAAATCTGATAAGCACCTTATCAATGTACGAAGCTTAAGACAATGCCAGAAGCCTATTCTTGTGATCCCGTATAATCTGGATACCAAGAATGTAGCTTGCTTCTCCCAAATCCTTCATTTGGAATTGGCTGGCTAGTCAGTTCTTTATCTTTGATAAAGATTTTACATCATTCCCAATGAGTAGAATATCATCTACATAAAGAACTAAAAAGACCACTTTATTCCCTTTTATCTGCTTATAGACACAAGGTTCATCCAGATTTTGTTCAAAACCATAAGAATTTATGGCTTCATTAAATCTAATGTTCCAAGATCTAGAAGCCTGCTTAAGTCCATAAATGGACTTTTGCAGTTTGCAGACTTTCTGCTCTTGGCATTTGACCACAAAACCTTCTGGTTGTACCATATGAATGGTCTCTTCAAGATGACCGTTCAAAAACGCCGTCTTGACATCCATTTGTCATATCTCATAATCATAATGAGCAGCAATAGACAAGAGAATCCGGATGGATTTTAGCATGGCCACTGGAGAAAAAGTATCGTCATAGTCTACTCCTTCTTTTTGGGTAAAACCCTTTGCCACCAGCCTAGCTTTGAAAGTCTCCACTTTCCCATTGGCTCCTCTCTTTCTCTTATAGATTCATTTGCAACCAATAGGCTTAACGCCTTCTAGTAGATCTACAAGCTCCCAGACAGAATTGGAGTACATAGACTCCATTTCAAGTTTCATGGCTTCTTGCCATTTCTCTTTATCAACATCATCTATTGCCATCTTATATGTCAATGGATCATCATCACTGCCATCGGTGACTGCAATTTGTGCTTCTCCATCTTCACGATAGCGGATGGGCAATCTTATTTCCCTCTCACTACGTCGTGGTGGCTGTGGTGTTTGATCTCGAGTAGTGATCTCTTCTCTTTGTTGTTCAACAACTGTTGTTAGTGTGGGGCTGATCTTATCAGCCAGCAACTCTTCCAAAATCACTTTACTTTTTTGGGTTTGAAATCTGCCATATAGTTATACTCGAGAAACGTAGCATTTGTCGACACAAATACTTTGTTATCTTGAGTGCTATAAAACAGACCTCCTCTCGTTCCTTTAGGGTAGCCCATAAATATGCATACTTCTGAGCGAGGTTCCAACTTCCCAGTCTTTCCCTTTAGCACGTGTGCTGGGCACCTCCATATGCGGATGTGTCTCAAACTAGGTTTGCGACCGTTTCACAACTCTAGGGGAGTCTTAGAGATTGACTTAGATGGAACTAAATTCAGAATATATACAGCTGTTTGTAGCGCATATCCCCAAAATGAGGTAGGCAGAGAAGAATAGCTCAACATTGATTTTATCATATCAAGCAAAGTACGATTTCTTCTTTCAGCTAAACCATTTTGTTGTGGTGTTCCAGGTGCCGTGCGCTATGACAATATTCCATTTTCAATCAAGTGGTCCTTGAATTCATAATCTAGGTACTCTCCTCCTCGATCTGATCGAAGAGTTTTGATTGATTTGCTGAGTTGCTTTTCAACTTCAGCACGGAATTCTCTGAACTTTTCAAAGGTCTCGGATTTTCTTTGCATCAGGTATGCATATCCGTATCTTGAATAATCATCAATAAATGTGACAAAGTATTCATAGCCCCCTCTAGGTTTGACATTCAAAGGGCCACATACATCAGTATGTATGATCTCTAGAGGTGTTTTTGCTCTTTCACCTTTAGCCAAAAAAGGCCTTTTTGTCATTTTACCTTCTAGACAGGATTCACAGACTGGTAGAGTGCTAACTTTTAGCTCTCTCAAAGGACCCTCCTTTGCTAGTCTTTCTATCCTATCTATGTTAATGTGACCAAGCCTTAAATGCCACAAATATGTGTCATCTTTGTCATTAGAAATCTTTCTTCTTTTAGGGGTTGGTTCAGTGACTTTAAACATTTCGGTTTGAAGTAAGTTATTGGAAATTGGTTTAACAAAGTATAGACCATTATCCACTTAACCAGAACAAATATTCATACCATTCTTATAAATTGAAACAGAGTCAACTTTAAAAGAACCTGAAATAAATTGTTCAACCAACTTAGAAACCGAAATCAAATTCCATTTGAAATCCGGAATGAAATAAACATTGTTCAAAAACAAATATTTATTATTATTAAATGACAGTCGCACTGTCCCTACTGCTGTCACTGATAGTCTTTCCCCACTGCCAACTCTCATCGTGAAAACTCCATCTTCAAGATCCTTAGATGACTCAAGCATCTGCAAAGAAACACAAACATGATTAGATGCCCCTGAATCAATAATCCAGCTTGAGAAATCATTCTTAACTAAGCATGTTTCCATGACTAGTAAATCTGATTTACCTTGTTTCTTCTTGTTTTTCAGCTCATCAAGGTATTTCTTACAGTTCCTTTTCCAATGGCCGTCTTGATCACAATGAAAACATTTTCCCTTAGGTTTAGGTTCAGCAGCCTTCCCCTTCTTCTTTTGGATCTTCTTTTTGCCCTTTTGCTTTCCCATATTTTTCTTCTTCTTTTTATTCTTTGAAGAAGAAGCCTTCCCCTCAGCTGCATTGGCTTCAGCAACATTTGCCTTGCCACCCTTATCATCGATAAGGTTCTCATAGGTCTGCAGCTCATTCAGAAGTTCCGTCAGATTACACATCTTATGGTTCATGACGTAGTTGGTTCTGAATTGGAGAAAAGCGGGAGATAGTGTCTCCAAGATCATGCCAACTTGGGTCTTTTCATCAATGTTCGCACCATTGATTTCAGCCTCGTTAAAATGATAAATCATTTTAAGGACATGTTCACGAACTAAAGAACCATTCTTCATTTTGCCATTCATAACGGCTTTCACAGCTTCGTAACGGGCTTGATCGGAGGGGCGTCCAAACATGTTTTGCAAAGATTCCATAATCTCGCTAGCAGTCTCAAAGGCCTCGTGCTTAGCTCTAAGCACTTCGTTCATTGCCGCTAACAAGTAGCAGCGGGCCTTGTTGTTTGCGACAACCCAACGGTCATATTTGTTAAGACAGTCTTAGAGGCATTGGCCGGAGGCACTGGAGGACAATCCTTCTTAAGGACAAAATGGTAGTTTTCATTTATCAAGAGAATGTTCATGTTGCTTTTCCATTTGACAAAGTTTTCACCAGTTAAAACTTGAGATGTGAGTAGTGAGAAAATCGGGTTTAACATATTTGCTGAAAATAATTAAGAAATATTTTTCAATAAATAATTGCACAAATATCGTAACAAAATTTAAGGCAAAATAAATATGATGCAGGAATGCACATGTTAAAATACACAAAACATGTTTACTTTAAAAGCCTAAGGAATTTTAATCACCACAACTAAGTGCCGTCATAGGGTAGGTCAAATAATTGCTAATTATAATGAGACATTCTCAATTAATAAATATTATCCGAAATATCTCATATTTCTAATACTTATTAATTTCCTTTAATTTTTGGTCAAGAAAATAATTAACTAATTTAATTATCTCTTTATGAGTGTAAACCACCGTATCAGATTTTTTAGACTTAACTTAAAAATTGCCGTCGTAGGGTATGTCAATTATAAAATACATCTTAAAATCCTATCTCATGGAAGACAACCTTGGTATTGTATTTAATAGACACCTTCCGTAGGGAGGATGAAATCAATGCATCTCTAGGCACTATTAAAAACTCACGGTGTTGTACTAACGGTGGAGACCTTGGGTTTATATTGTCATATTACCCACTCCCACTCATTATTTTACAAAAGTGTATTTTATTTATAAAACAACTCTTGTTTCATAAACCTTAGTAAATTTAAACACTTTAAATTACTAAGCCTTTATAATTTTAAACAATTTAAAATTATAAATTAAATCAATTGTGATATTTTTAAAATTTAACATTTAAATTTTATAAATTTCACATTTGACCCACTAATTTTGCAAATTCGTTTGCTAAATTAATTTCAAATTTAATTTTATTAAATTTGTAACTAGACATATTAATTTAATTACTAAAATAATTTTAGAAAAAAAATGCACAAAGATGCATGACATTTAAAATTGGTAGGCACTTTTCTATTTTAGATGACATGTGATATGCATGACAATGTAATTATCATCAACATAATAAAAACATTTAAACACAAGCGAAATGGAAAAACTTGACCGGGTTCCATGGAAACCTAAAATTACAACCCAAATAAAAAATAATAATATAATAAATAAAAAGGGTCTTCTTGTAATTCTCCAACTTCGAGTCTTCTTGTAAATGGTGGTGATCCTTCTTGAATTTCTCAAATTCAAAAAAATTAGATTTCAAAAATCTAAAAAAAACTTTTTTTTTTTCTTTGCTCGGCTGCCAATGTTCCTGCCCAGCCTGCTAATGTTCCTGCCCAGCCAAATGGTGGAGGCCCAGCCTGCTTCAGCTCCAGCCCAGCAAGATTGAAGCAGGCCCAGCCCGGCTGTCTCCAAGCAGCAAGTGCACCAGGCCCAGCAATCACTGGGTGGCCCAACTTTGGGCTAGCTGGGTCCGAACCCAGCCCATGTGGGTTGGCTGCAGCGTTGTCAACCCCGGTCAGCACTGCCGGGCGGCGACCATGGCCGACGATCAACCACCGCAACCCGCTGGCGGTGTCTGTACGGTCACGGCTCCGTCCGTATGGATCGGCCCGTACGGATCCGTACGGTCTCGTCCGTACGGTCCGTCTCCACTTTTTTTTTTTTTAAATAAAAAAAATTAAGAACTTTTCTTTAAAAAATTATGAAGAACAATTCTTCATCAATAGAAAAGTTACAACGTAAATCCTACTTGCAATTAATCTAATCAAAAGAAAATTACATCATGATACCTATTTACAATTGATCTAATCAAAAAGAAAATTACAAACTAATTTCCATGAAATCGGAAAAATTTACGACCAATCCATTCGCACAAACATTCATCATCATGATCATAAATAGAAACATACATCAATATGCATAAGTGCCTACCCAAAATCATACAAAGATTATCATATAATCACTCATTAAATTAATATAAGGTATTGTAGGCTCTGATACCAATTGTTGGTTTCGAAAACCAGTTTTTTAAAAAAATTTAGCGGAAGCATGGTATGGATCAAATCGCACATATAAAATTTTTCTCAAAAATTTTTCCGGCGACAATACTTATATTAATTTAATAAAATAAATTAAGAAGAAAGTTTAGAGATTGACCGTTGTCCGATTAGGTCGTTTGAAATTCTTGATCTCCTTCAAGAACCTTCTTAAGTACTTCAAATCTTTCGGAAAACACCAATCTTCTTGAGAACTCCAAATCCTTCGAAACACCAACAATTCCTTCGAAACACCAACAATTCTCAACGTCCTCCGAATCACGATGAACTGGAAACGAGTGGGCGTTTCTGAATTTGGGTTTGATCACACACTTGAATTTTTGATTCACTTTATGTTTTCAACTCATGAGACAAAGTGAAGGAGAAGAGGAGAAGAAACTCTCTGAGGAAAAAGTTACGTATCTTTTTTCTTTGTAAAAAAGGAATTAAATATATCTTCATTTTCTTTAGATACATCGAATGTATCCTCTTTTTTCTCCATATTGTGGGCGTGCATGTTTGATATGGGAGAGAGAAAATCTCTCTTCCATAATCTAATCAGTTACCTTTTTTTTTTTTTTTTTTTTTAATTTTGAACTATTCAAAAATAAAATAACTGATATTTTCTCTTCCACATCTATCAAAAATTCAAAATTCAAGATTCAAAGATTTTATGTGAACCACCCTGTGGTGCACAACTACGATGTGATCCTTACCACACTGTATAATCTTTAAATTTAAAACTATTTTAAATTTATTTTAAATAATCATATTATTTAAAATACAAATTAATCCAATTAATTTGTTGCGTGAATATTAATATAGAATTCTCAATTCTAAATTAATAAATTAACCCAACATAAAATAATGTTCACATGATTTAATGGAGCCGCTGAGAGGAACTATGGACTTTATAATTTTAAGCTCCAATAATTTTGACAATTAATTAACACCTTAATTAAGATATCAAAATTATTCCACTAAAAATTTGGAATTACACTCTTAAAATTATAAAACTAATTATATTCAAAGATTTGAATTGCCCATTGATATAGTCACTACATATAAATCAATCCTCCATAAACGGTTCATAATTAAAGCTAGGTATTTTCCGTTAACCTCTTTAATTATATTTTTCTCCTTAAGTACCATTGATTCTCTAATGAATAATATATTTATGATCTAATCATAAATTGAGCGCTCTTATTATTCAAGTCCCGAATCAATACTTAAAGGAACCGTCCATCTAACTTCTTTACGAAGGAATGGATTTCATCTTGTATATTAATATTCCCGGCTACTTATCATATTATATTTCCAATATACCAAGAATTTGACACTATTCATTTGTGTCATTACTTGATATGTCAAAAAATATGATACGATAAATAGGAGTCTATTAATTACTCAGAATTAAGATCGATTCATATATGACCATCATTGATTAATTTTGAATGCTCTATGTGACAACGGAAATTATTAGAGATTCATAATTAATCGTGTTCTAGTCCTATATAATCAAATTATATAAAGCGCTTTCATTCCAATAATCTCATTATTAACAATCCGGATAAGATTATTTCATTCAGAATGTAATGAACCGCGCTAATAAATTTAAATTAAAGATCCCAACTTTAATTTTTAATTACGGACAGATTTAGATTATTTTACTTTAAATATTATCCTCCTGTATATAACACTTATATACAATATTTAAAGTCACATTTAAATAATCTATAGTTTTCGATATTTATAAATCATCTAAACATGCATGCAAAAATAATATTGAAAAAATTCTCAAATTAAATCAGCAAAATAATACATCTCATTTGTTTATGGGCACATATCCCAACACATTTCTATCAGTTTTCAAAGTTCTGGATGTAACAGTCAGCTGTGCTGTCACACAATACTTAAGAACAGATATATGAGATAGTTCATAATGGTACGAGACATTTTAAGATGAGTCTAAAAGTAAAACCGTATAAGTACGAGATCTAAAGTAGACAATATTATATCAAAAGAAGATACTAGTCATTGTAAGGGAGCAAAGTTACAAAGGCACCAAAGATGAGAGACGAAAAATGAAATTTATCAAAAAAAAAAAAAAAAAAAGGACCATTTACCGGTGAATCCCTTTTTACGCAAGAAAAAAAAAAAAAAAAAAAAAAGATAATTTTAGTGTGCTAAGCTAAATCCAGCCGACCACTGTCTCAATTCTCCATCCCTCCCTCCCTCATGGCACAGCGCAATCACCGCCAGCGGCTGGAGCTAATAAAGGTAATGGTTGTTTCCTTCTCTTCCGTTTATTGTTATCCTCTACTCTGAATATTATAATCTTTTCTCGTACCATTTTCCTTGTTTTAATTAATTATGCAGCTTTCAACTCTGGTGTTTGGTTACTCAGAACATATATTTATATATGTTACTATTTGGTCTTGTATTTGTGTGATTCTCCAATTGAGTGACTTGTATTAATTGTATGTGATGATGAGTTGTGTTGTGAGATATTTATTCGAGTAATGAAAATGAAATGAAATGAAACTTCTATACGACTGTTTCATCCTTCATTATTTCTTTTGACCTTTTTAAATTAGCCTTTTGCTAATTGTTAGTTCCTGTAACTAATTACCGGAATTTTGAGTTTTATTTTGGATTCTCGATTCCCTCTTTTTTTTTTTTTTTTTTTTTAAGGAATTTTTACAATATAAATTTTTTTTTCTTTATAATATGTTTGGATGCTGTAAATCATTTTTTCTTGTTTATGATGAGTAGCTTGATTCATCAATAATGACTAGATTATTGCTTTAAGGAGAGACAGAGAGAGAGAGAGGAGAAACAACTAGATTCTTGGATTTCGATAATAAATGCGTTAGCCAGTGACCAACACTTTCTTTCTTTTGTTTGATTCTTTGTTCAATCTGAAAGTGTCTTTGTTGTTGTTGTTTTCTTTTCTGTTGAGAATCTGACTAGTGGCAAACCTTTGTAGTTAAGTTGAATTTGTGTCAACTATCAGAAATGTCAAAATGCTAACTGTAGAAAAATACAATCAACTCAAAGAAAATTAAAAAAAAAAATGTAAAATAATTTGCTTTTATAGTGAGTTACTTGGAGACTAATCATATATTCATATCCTTTACTCTGAAATTTACCAATTTTGTTTGCAGATTTTAACATGGTTGGTTTAGAATTTGTTTTTCTCTCTTGCTTTTTTCGAGTTCAGGGATTCTTTTTTAACATTTCTTATGAAAATATTATGTATGCATGCTATCAGAATCAAGTGCAACAGAAAATGCTATATTTGCTTCAAGTTCAGTTCAATTACACTAAGTTACGTGTAAAAACTTTCGTCCGATTTTTTTTTTTTTTTTTTTTTTTGGGCTTCTGCAGAGGAACAAAGTCTGCATTTCTTGCTTATTACTATGAAGTCTCCTCTTGTGGAACAGAAGCATAAGTTTTCTCGAGAGTAGCTCTTGACTCCAATTTCCTTGTCTTGGTACTAGAGGGTTTGTGCTTTTCGGATCTGTTTCCTTCCAGAGCATTGCTATTATTTCCTCATGGCTGTCAAGGTTTTTTCTTTAATTTTTTTTTAATTTTTTTTAATTTTGTGGACTGTAGGTGTAATTTCTGTCTTTTGGTAGCTCATTTTTGAGTTTGTAAAATTGTTTTCAAGTTAGCACATTAATTTCAAAAGGATATTTATCATGCTTGGATGAGAACGTCAGATATTGTTTGATTTGTGTTATGTGCTTTAGGTGTTTTATTTAGATACGAAAATTTGAATGTTTGTTATGTTTTGACACTTGGGTGTGATTCTTTGTGTTTAGATTGTTTCAATGTGTTTGTTAACTATCATGAAGATTTGAAAATTTTTTGTTTTTGTTAGTTACACAAATTATATGGTCGAGTTAGTTATAATTAGTTGTTAATTTACGTTAGGTTTAACTTTTAAGAGTTTTTTTTTTTTCCAATTTTTTCTTTTAATTATGAAAGAGGTCAGTAAGACAGAAAGAGAGGTGGTTAAGATAGACCAGAGCAGTTGGGGAAAGGTACTTCATTAACTAAGTGCATTTTGCTTCCCCTTTGTTTATTTACAGAGGAGTTGCCATCTCCGTATGTCTTGACTTTGAAGGATTATATTTGGTTGTGGCAATGGCATGATTCGACATCGCCCCACCTTCGGCTGTTGCTTCAACTTTGATTCCATGGGGCCCCCGCATTCTTTGCGGCGAAACGGTAAAACACATACCAAAACACGCCTTTGACAGTGGTGGTGGCAGGGCTGGCCAAGTGGCTTGACATCTACAGCGGTGTTCTGATGGTTAGGGTGCACCTTAGGGTTCCCCAACATAACCTGGATCACCAGCCCCTCTCTGCCATTCGTGATCTTTGCGATCCCTACCTCAACCTCTTCCGCAACATCATTCCCCGGCTTTGACACTCCTCGCCTTTGCCGTCCTCGGCACCCTTGGCTCCATACTAAGCAACAGCAGAGGAATCTAATCTAGCATTCATTCACAATTTAATGATATTGGGAAAGGAAAGATAATTCTTCATTTGTGTTTTATTTTCGGACGTCGGGGTATACGTACAGTTTTTGTGTTTGGAATTTTGAATTGCTACAACAGGGGGAATTTGATTTACTGACTTTAAATATTAGATAGCGATACCATCAATACTTATTTTTCAAACATGTTCTCTGTAGAAGATAAAATCTACAATTGAATTTGTGTTACAAATTCTATATTAATACAATATCTATCAGCAATGTGTTCAGTACACCAAGGTGATGAAAATATGTTCCTTTTTACTTGGTTTGTCTGATTATTTTATGGACCATTGATGTCTACTAAAGCAATGTTTCAACCGTATGTCATGACTCATTTAAAACACCATCTTCTTCTCAAAAGGATCATGTGATCCAAACGGCACCGTAGTTGTCTTCCGAAAGAGCCATTGGCCTTTTTTTTTTTTTTAAGAGTGCTTATATTTGTGCCGATAATTATTGACCGCACTTAACAAATGTTTCTTAATATAAACATAGTAAATCTATCATTTTAAAGATACTTTTTATATATTACCAGATTTAATATTCTGATACACCCACTTTCATTTTCATTTTAATTTATTTTATTGAAATAAATAAACAAATCTAGCTAAGGGAAAAAATATTTTTTCATTCTCAAAAGGAAACATAAAGTATCTAAAAAAAAGAGCAAGCAAAAAAAATTCTTTTGTGACATCATTTCCAACAAAATGATTTAAAGTTTGATCGGTAAAAACAAAGCTGTTATGAAAAATAAATAAATAAATGAATAATAAAAAATTTTCCTTAATAATAAATTTAAGGCAAGGATAAAAACTCAAAAACTGTCTAAAATAAAAATCAAAGAGTGTCATCCTGCATTTAAAAAAAAAAAGTATGTATAAAATCATATAAACGAACCTAGCAAGAAAAATAAATAAAAAAAAGAATGGTATATTAAAAAAAAAAAAAACAACAACAACAAAAAATCATTTCAAATACTAAAGGCAAAGAAAAGAACACATAATACCTATTAATCAAAAAATTAAAAATACATACTTCAATAGCTGTTAACTCTTCAAGAGACATGTTTTATTTTATTTTTATTTCACATAAATCCTCCATTGAAAATTTTCATGTAGTTATAAAGATTTCTTAAAATTAAAATTAAAAAAAAATTAATGAAGAACAATTTAGAGTTTATAAAATAAAATTAACGTTAACTAAATTTGTAGAGTTTTTTTTTTTTTTTTTGTCTCTTCAAAAAATATTATATTCATTTATAATTAATGTGGTGCGTGTTTTTTAATTATTTTACAAAAAAAGAATACTTCTATTTATAGGTATATTGGGGTATGAGCATTTTTGATGGGTTTTAAGGTAATTTTATTGAGGTGATTTGTAAGAATGTCCTAAATTTGACACATTCTTATAATTTTACCCTCGATAAAAGTAAAATTGATAATTTTAACATTTCATAATATTTAATTAAATAATTAAATGAAAAAATAATAACTAAATAAAAACACCCCTATCTCTTTATTTTCTTCCTTTTTTAATTTATTTGAATAGTTTTCAAATATCTCCGACTCCGTTCGCTGGCCATCGACAGGTCACCGATCATCGGCCGATTGTCGGCATTTTTTTGTTCCCATATTTCAACAAAGGTGAACGGATGTATTCGACTCTGGTCACCAACAACGATGTCGGTCACCGATCTACGACCGATCGCCGATCGCTAGAATTTTGCATTCTGATATAATACAAAACAGATTATATCATAATGCAAAACGAATTTTACCAGAATCCTAAAAAGTAAAATGCATTATAATAGAATACAAAATGGATTCTGATAGAATGCAAAACGGATTCTACCAAAATCCAAACAGGCAAAACACATTCTGATAGAATGTAAAACGAATTCCAATAGAATGCAAAATAGATTCTGATAGAATACAAAATGGATTCCGATATAATGCAAATTGGATTATGATAGAATCCAAAACGGATTGTGATTTTTTTTTTTTTTTTTGTGCATCTTCGATTAAAATACAAAATCATTAATGCTTTTATTTTCTCCTTACAATACCAAAAATTTTCTTGGCAAACAAACGAAACCACCAAATTGGTTGAAAATTATATACATATGTTCATATTTTTAATAAATATGGCTAGACATTTCTAGTGTCAGATAGACTTTTTGGATTCTACATAATGTCTTTTGAATTCTGTCAAAATGCATTTTGAATTCTTTAATGAAGAATTAGAACATTAAAAAAAGAAAAAAAGATAGCATACCAATGGTGGGAACCGTAGTGACAATTTCTCCCAACTTGAGCTTGTACAAACAAACAAACCAAACCAAACCTTTCAAAGTAGGAGTAGTTGACGAACCTCCCTCTCGGAGTCGGAGCCTCATCCAAGCCGCTGCCGCCATCCTCGCCTCCATTAACAAGTTGTTATTCACGTGCCACAACCGCATCATTAAAAAAAAAAAAAAATGTATTCCGAAATCCAAAGGCTACAAGATCCTCAAGTACATACTTTTTTTTTTTGTAAAATTTGGATTAAAAAAATGCTTTTTGAAAAAAAAAAAAAAAGAATGCTTTTTGAATTTGTATGCATTCCAAAATCCAAAGGTTATAAGATCAAAAAAGAATGCTTTTTAAATTTTACTAGAATACTTTTTGAATTTTACTAAAATGCTCTTTAAATTCTCTTAGTATGCTTTTTGAATTCTAATAGAATGTATTTTGAATTCTACATAAATGCTCTTCGAATTTTATTAGAATATTTTTTAAATTCTACTAAAATACTTTTTGAATTCTCTTAGTATGCTCTTTAAATTCTAATAAAATACTCTTTGAATTCTCTTCAAATTCCTTTTGAATTCTACCGTAATGCTCTTTGAATATTACTAGAATACTTTTTAAATTCTACTAGAAAACTCTTTGAATTATAATAGAATGCCTGTTAAATTCTACTAAAATACTTTTGATATTCCACTACAAAATTACACCAATAAAAGACCGAAAAGAATGCTTTAAAAAAAAAAAAAAAAAAGCCTATTGGATTCCAACAGAATGATTTTAATCCAAAAGAATGATGTTTGGCGCAAGTCACACACAGGAACATGTTAAGGCTTATCCTTATCCACTGCCAGTCTGATGGGGTAAGTCAATAAGACACCATAAAAATGGCAGAGATAAACAGAGTCAAGGATTCAACGAACCTTGCTGCACAACCTGAATCATATATCTGAATTACGGAGAGATCCAAAATGAAGAACAAGCCAAAGCTTCCCAAAATCGGATGAGTTATACAACAACAACCACGGTGAATAAAAGAGACCACCGCAAGAACAAAATGCACTGTCGTCTAAGGGCAGCCAACTACTAGCAAACGACAAGTAAAAGTAAAAGTCCAACCAAACCACAAGTTGTTGGAATTATTACATAAGCAATAAACGACAAATAAGCAACGAAGACTCAAATATTCAAAATTTCAGACGAATACCAAACCTATTGTTCTTCGTCCAATTTTTTAGCTAAAGTCGGAACAAATTTTTTTTTTTTTTTTTTTTTAATTTAGATTACTTAGTGAAACTCATTCTAGCATTTTGAATATTTGCAGGAGACCAATTAAAGAAGTGAATTTTTACAACAAAAAAAAAAAAACGAAAAACGAAAAACGAAAAACAAAACAAACAAAGAAACAAACAAAAACAAAAAACAAAACAAAACAAAAAACAAAAAACAAAACAAAACAAAACAAAAAACAAAACAAAACAAAAACAAAATAGAGAAATTTCACAGTAATGTAAGTTGACCTTGTTGGTTTCGAAAACCAGTTTTTAAAAATTTAGCGAAAACATGGTATGGATCAAATCACATGTATAAAAATCTTTCTCAAAAATTTTTCCGGCGAAAATACTTATATTAATTTAATAAAATAAATTAAGAAAAAAGTTCGAAGATTGACCGTTGTCCGATTAGGTCGAAATTCTTGATCTCCTTTAAGAACCTTTTTAAGTACTCCAAATCCTTCGAAAACACCAATCTTCTTAAGAACTCCAAATCTTTCGAAACACCAACAATTCTTTCTCAGCATTCTCCAGATCACGATGAACAGGAAACGAGTGGGCGTTTCTAAATTTGGATTTAATCACACACTTGAATTTTGATTCACTTTATGTTCTCAACTCATGAGACAAAGTGAAGGAGAAGAGGAGAGGAAACTCACTGAAGAAATTTTTTTTTTTTTTACGTTTCTCTTTTTCTTTGTCAAAAAAGGAATTAAATATATCTTCTTTTTTTTTTTTAAAATACATCGAATGTACCCTCTTTTTAGTATTACAGAGAAATAATTGACACTCATCTTTCTTATTTTTTAAATTAATTAATTAATTCAACTATGTAGAACAACTTGCACACACACTCCCACTTTCTCCATGTAGAATATCTCTCTCCCATTATCTAATCAGTTACCTTTTTTTTTTTTAATTTTATTTTGAACTATTCAAAATAAAATAACTGATATTTTCTTTTCCACATATATCAAATTTCAAATTTCAAAATTCCACATACACTCTGTGGATATTATGTGAATCACCCTGTGGTGTACAACTACGATGTGGTCCTTACAACACTGTATAATATTTAATTTAAAACTATTTTAAATTTATTTTAAATAATCATATTATTTAAAATACAAATTAATCAAATTAATTTGTTGTGTGAATATTAATATAGAATTCTTAATTCTAAAATAATAAATTAACCCAACATAATATAATGTTCACATGATTCAATGGAGCCGTTGAGAGAAACTATGGACTTTATAATTTTAAGCTCAAATAATTTTGACAATTAATTAACACCTTAATTAAAATATCAAAATTATTAATTCCAAATTATTCCACTAAAAATTTGGAATTACACTCTTAAAATTATAAAACTAATTATATTCAAAGGATTTGAATTGCTCATTGATATAGTCACTACATATAAATCAATCCTCCATAAACAGTTCATAATTAAAGCTAAGTATTTTCCGTTAACCTCTTTAATTATATCTATCTCCTTAAGTACCATTGATTCTCTAATGAATAATATATTTATGATCTAATCATAAATTGAGTGCTCTTATTATTTAAGTCCCGAATCAACACTTAATGGAACCGTCTATCTAACTTCTTTACGAAGGAATGGATTTCATCTTGTATATTAATATTCCCGGCTACTTATCATATTATATTTCCAATGTTTCAAGAATTTGACACTATTCATTTGTGTCATTACTCGATATGTCAAAAAATATGATACAATAAATAGGAGTCTATTAATTACTCAGAATTAAGATCGATTCATATATGACCATCATTGTTTAATTTTGAATGCTCTATATGACAACAGAAATTATTAGAGATTCATAATTAATCGTATTCCAGTCCTATATAATCAAATTATATAAAGCACTTTCATTCCAATAATCTCATTATTAACAATTCAGATAAGATCATTTCATTCATAATGTAATGAATCGCGCTAGTAATTTTAAATTAAAGATCCCAATTTAATTGATCTTTAATTTAAAATTACGGACAGATTTAGATTATTTTACTTTAAATATTATCCTCCTGTATATAAAACTTATATATAATATTTAAAGTCACATTTAAATAATCTAGGGTTTTCGATATTTATAAAGCATCTAAACATGCATGCAAAAATAAATTGAAAAAATCCTTAAATTAAATCAACAAAATAATACTTCTCATTTGTTTATGGGCACATATCCCAACAGACCTCAAGGTTGCGACTTCGACGAGCAACTCAAGGATCTCTTTGCCGGCGAGATAATGAACTCCGAGGAAGATCAACTTCCTCCGATCTTCAATGGTGAGAGAGGATAAAAGGGCAAGCGAAAAATCGTCATTTTAGCAGCCAGTAGGTAAGGAGATCGGCCTGATCCAAGCGAGATCTATGGAAATCTGGCTAGATCCATGGACGTCTACGGAAATCCGACAACTTCTACATGTTTTTGGTGACGGAAGCCCGAGATCTGTGTGTGGAAGTCCAACAAAATCTCTAGAGGAGGCTATCGTCGATGAAGTATTGTTAGAGCTTCAGAGGAGGAGATCGAAAATGTTCCCGATCCTTTTGTCGGAGTCGAGCAAATGGCGACGAAGATTGTCATGCTCATGGCCGGTGCCAAGGACACAAGCATCGGTTGGATCTTCTCGCGTGAACGTCACGACTCTAACACCATGAATCGCCGACGAAGAAAGAGGGAGAAGGAAGAGAGAGAGAGTCTGCGAGTGGGATGGAGCAGAGAGAGAGAGGGAGGAGAGAGAGAAAGATGGAGTTGGTTTTGTCGAAGAAATATGAAAAAAACTATTGTCATTGAAAAAAAAGGCAAGCCGTAGGGGTAAAAAGAGGAATTCATCATGCATTAAAAATGAAAAAAAAAAAAATCAAAATAGCAAAATCATTGCCTATTAAGAGGATGTTTGGTGAATAAGTTGAGTTTGAATTGAATTGAAATTTTTAAGTTTGAATAGTATTAACTTTTGAAAAAGTAGTTATAAATTTTATTATCTTTTTAGAAAAAGACAAAAATTGAGATAAAAAAGTACAATTTAGTTTGAGTGAAAATGCAATACCAAACACCCCCTAAATTAAGGCCGGTAAAATTATAAAGAGGTGTTTAAAAAGGGTTCTTTCCCTACTATTTTTCATTTTATTATAAGGTAAAAATACAATAAAAATCTTTTTATGATTTTGTGGGTGTATTTATCAATATTATGGATATAAATAAAATCTCTCTTTTTTGTAAATAGTGATTTCATGTGTAGCTTCCTTTTTTTTTTTTGGGTTCTCAGGAAAAATCGGGTTGTTGAAGTTGAAGTTTTTGTTGGTGTTGCGGGATTTTTTGCTCGTCTTGTTGAAATACTCCCGATTCGTCTCATCGAATTCTCATCTTTGAGGTCTTCATTAGCTTTCTCTTGACCAGATTCCCAGATTTTGTTTTCCTTTTTCTATATGTTGGCACCATTTCTTCTGAAAGTAGATGAGATTAACTGGAGAACTTGAAGCAATATTTTAGATGAGAAAACTCGGCATTCTCTAATTTTACTAATCAAAACATTCTCATCCTTAATCATCTACTTTTCTTTTTCTTTTCTTTTCATTTCTTTTCTTTACTTATTAATTGCAAAATCTTTTTCTCTCCTCTAATATACTTTGGAGTCTCCCTGGATAGTTTCATGACATTTGCCAGGTTTTTTTTTTTTTTTTTTTTTTGTTTTTGGTCTCCAAACTTCAGCAAAAAGATATTTTGTATTAACCAATTTTTTTATTAGAGAATTTTTGTAGATTAATATTAAAATTCACTGAAATTCCCTATGTAATTAAAAGCTTAGGTTATAATTTTAACCTACAGTTATAACTGAAATTATATTTGTCATTTGATGTTATTCATATGTAATGTCACAACTATAGATGTCATATTTTTTAAATAATGTGATCAAAGCTTATGGTATGTACGATAGATGCAATTTCATGTGTGACAATTGTTGTCACATAAAATAAAGTTTCACCATTTTTATGTAAATGGTGAAATAACATTATTATATGTAGAATAAGCTGAGAAAGAATCATGATGTGACAATTAAAAATTTGTCACAAAGTATTGATCATCTTATTTTTCTAAGAAAGATAGAAAGTAAGAATGACCGATTGATGCAAGTGGTAGTAGTAATCGTGAATTATCAAATCACTTTTTACTGCAATAAGCAATTTAGCAGTATAACAAGAGAGGAATAGCAGTATTAAGTTTTATACACATAAGATATTACTGTATGTCAAATTGAGTATTTGAAATTTGACGATAAATTCCTAGACAGATTAGGATTTAGACTGTCTACCTTTTTATAAATAAAAATTAGATAGAATGCCTTTAGCAGTATAGAAACTTGAAGATTAAGTTTTGTCCACGGATCAAAATTTAACTGATCTACTTTATTAGTAAAAGAACTTGAAGGTCAAGTTTTAAAATCAGTACAAATCTGTACCTTGTAGATTTCCAACAGTATAGGACATTGGGATTCGTGTTAGTGGAAGATAGAGGAAATATTGTTAGGAATCATATGCAGATCAAAATGTTATCTGCTTAAGATAATGTAACAACCTATATCTCCCTTTCGTATGATATTGTCTATTTTGGGTCTCATACCCTCACGGTTTTGTTTTTGGGCTCAACCCCAAAAGATCTTATACCATAAGAGGTGTTCTCTTTACTTTTGAACCATCATATATATCCATTCCCAAGCGACATGTGACTACACAGCTTATCTTTTTCCTTGTAGAGACTGATGACTGTCACAGATAATATCTAAAGAAATCTCTATTTTTAAAATTTAAGAAAAATGAAATTTCCGACAGTTGAGAGGAGATAGGATCCAGAGATCAATGGCTAGAATTTTGCAAGACCATGTGGTCTTATCTTACCATAATAGGTGCCATATCTAGTCTACAAGGAAGCCTTGCTTCTTCCATTAACATAGATGAAGCTGTGCAAGAGTCAAGGGGGATTAGACTAAACCATGCCATGACATAATCTTGCATAGGTATTTTGACCAAAAGTTTGGATTTTCATTAAGTTAACTAATATGGTTTAAGTGTGTGGAAGGGATTAAGTGATGGATGAACACCATTAACCAAGTTAATCCAAGGTCATTAATGTGGGTCTATAAATAGGCCACATTTACCAGTCATTTTAACTTTTGGCATTTTACCACAAGAATAAATTCCTTTCTATCTCCTCTCTACTTTCCCCACATTTTCTCACCCATTTTCCCACTCACCAAACGCCCCCTACCTCTCCAAAAACTCAAAATTTCTCCAAACTCTCTTCACACAAGTTGTTCTCCGAGGAATCCCAAACCTGGTTCCAGAAGGAAATCGAGAACGCAGGTGGTAATTCCTCCACTCATCCTTATGCTTTGTTCTCTTGGAATCTTGTTTCCTTTAGGTTCCATTACTAAGAAAAGTTATCTTTGTGTTGTCTAGTTGTTGAAGCATTTTTAGAGTCTCATTGGAGTCCACGTTGAGTTATAATCTCTAGACCCAGTTTTGCTAAGGTTGTGAGAACCTTTAGCATGATTTTTATGTTGGTGATTTGACAATAGTTGTAGATCTCCATGTTTTTGCTATGAATATGTTATGGACATGATTTATTATGGTTAGTTATGTTTTTGTGGTTGTTGAATGGAAAAAGTTTTGAAAACGGACTAAAGGCGATGACTTTAGATCGAGAATAGGTTTGTTAAAAAGTTTATGCTAGAATGGGTTTTTACAAGATAAAAACCACTAAGAAAAATTTTAGGAAAAATATGTTGGAACATGGATTATGGTGTTTATAAGTAATATAAGTTTTCACAAGCATGAAATTATGTTTTCTAAGTAAATATTTTGACGTTTTTGTGGAAATAATCAAAATCTGGTTTTTTAATGGCGACTTCCGGATTTATGAGAAAACGGAGCTCTTAATGACTAAATCGGACACCATCATAAACATGAAAATTTTAGATAACATAAAACCGAACATTTTCGCTGTGAAGTTCTATCATAAATCCCCGCAGATTTAAAGATATGATTTTTTGAACTAAACACACAAAAAAGGAAGTTTTGGAAAAACTAGCCTAAGCAGCCCAGCTAGCCTAGGCGCTGCAGCCCCGATCTTGGCAGTTGCAGTGCCTGGCTAAGGCCTTGGCTAGGGTTGCCAAATGAGCCGCAGCGCCGCGACACTATTTTGGCACCGCCATAGAGCTGTTGGATCCAGTTGCAGGCACCGCAGCACCGATGACCAGGGTTGCGACGCCTAGCGGACTAGAGATGAAAAAAAAAAAAAAAAGAAAGATTTTAAATTTAGTTGTGATATTTAAAAATATAGGATATTTTTCTAAAGTAAGACACATTTTAGAAAAATGTGGGTTTTAAAGTATATTATCAAAATGAAAGTTTTGATATTTAATTAAGAAAATGAAGTAGGAATCTTAATTCCAAATTTTTACAAAGTTAGTGGAAAATTATTTTTAGATTGAAAGACACCATAATCATGCAACCATCATTAGTAAGGAATTAATTTAGATTAATTTTTAATTTCCTTTTTGTAAAAGAAAAAAAGGATTAAGTTATGTCACGAGGGTATTAAAATTTTTACCCGTATCGGATATGTTTTTTAGGACGAAAAGTTTGACTACTATCTAGTTTAAAGACATGAAAATGCTGTGAGTAAGG
Organism: Ficus microcarpa; assembly: GCA_025413485.1. NCBI lineage: Eukaryota > Viridiplantae > Streptophyta > Magnoliopsida > Rosales > Moraceae > Ficus > Ficus microcarpa. The sequence continues at coordinate 3,457,178 of CM046385.1, read as the reverse complement.
TAAGTATAAACCTCACATAAAGTATGAAAGTAATATATATTTTTCTAGTGTAAGGATTAGGCACATGCCACGTAGGATGAATGTTACTTGAATCCATGATTATGTCATGTTACAATTTTATCATGTTATTAGTATGCCATGTCACAAGTATGTCATGTTATGAATAATATGCCATGTTTCTGTTGGGATCTAAATATGCCATAAGGATAAAAAATTAATATTTTAATATTTTCTGTAAATATGATATTTTGATATTAATAAGATGAGATTATTTATGTTTAATAAATTATGTCCTATTTACTTTCATTTATTGATTGTATAGTTATTTTGAGCAAACATAAAGTACTACTTGGCTGTTGGTAATATATCAGATTACCATATGTATACGGGGTATACATAGAAGACGCGGTAATTTGATAACAGTCTAAATAAATAGTCTGCAATCGATGGTATAAGATTTGGAGATATTATTCATGATAAGATTGTAAAGGTTGTTTATTTTCTTGGAGGGATGGTTTATCTTGACTATCAGATAGGTTCCGAGTAAAAATTTTAATGTATACCAGTATTGAGATATGACATTGGACTGGATTTAAAGTGTTAATTGATTCGGTTTAATAATTTCATTTATAAGAATCAATGACGTTTTGATTATCATCCTGCATTAATCTTAATCCTGAAATGATTACTTGAGTTCGTATCCATGATTTATGTACTTTAACGCACTATAGGTGAGACACTATTAATTCATGGTCAATATACTTGTGTTTTGGGTGCATGACTTATGGATAGAGAAATCAAGATTCATAGATACGGAATCCATAGCTATCTTAACGATAGTACATGTTATCTACTTAAAAGCATTATTCAGGGAT
>CM046385.1:3441646-3456203 GCA_025413485.1 Ficus microcarpa | reverse complement strand
TTTGTGAAATTTTTTACCGTTAAATGAAAAAATTAGAAAAAAGTCACCAACTTCTAAAGGCATGTATGAGAAGCCCATCAACCCTCGGAACGACCATACCGACCACAAAATGGCGGAACGACCACTAAAAAGACTTGGAAAATGTTGACTTTTGTGAAATTTTTTACCGTTAAATGAAAAAATTAGAAAAAAGTCACCAACTTCTAAAGGCATGTATGAGAAGCCCATCAACCCTCGGAACGACCAGGAATGACCGCGGAACACCATCAAAATGGCGAACGAACCACTAAAAAGACTTGGAAAATGTTGACTTTTGTGAAATTTTTTACCGTTAAATGAAAAAATTAGAAAAAAGTCACCAACTTCTAAAGGCATGTATGAGAAGCCCATCAACCCTCGGAACGACCAGGAATGACCGCGGAACAACCATCAAAAGTGCAGAACGACCACTAAAAAGTCTTGGAAAAGGTTGACTTTTGTAAAATTTTTTACGTTAAATGAAAAAATTAGAAAAAAGTCACCAAATTCTAAAAGCATGTATGAGAAGCCCATCAACCCTCGGAACGACCAGGAATGACCGCGGAACGACCATCCAAAATGGTGGAACAACCACTAAAAAAGACTTGGAAAATGTTGACTTTTGTGAAATTTTTTACCGTTAAATGAAAAAATTAGAAAAAAGTCACCAACTTCTAAAGGCATGTATGAGAAGCCCATCAACCCTCGGAACGACCAGGATGACCGCGGAACAACCATCAAAAATACAGAACGACCACTAAAAAGTCTTGGAAAAGGTTAACTTTTGTGAAATTTTTTACCGTTAAATGAAAAAATTAGAAAAAAGTCACCAACTTCTAAAGGCATGATGAGAAGCACATCAACCCTCGGAACGACCATCCAAAATGGCGGAACGACCACTAAAAAAGACTTGGAAAATGTTGACTTTTGTGAAATTTTTTACCGTTAAATGAAAAAATTAGAAAAAAGTCACCAACTTCTAAAGGCATGTATGAGAAGCCCATCAACCCTCGGAACGACCAGGATTGACCGCGGAACAACCATCAAAAAATACAGAACGACCACTAAAAAGTCTTGGAAAAGGTTAACTTTTGTGAAATTTTTTACCGTTAAATGAAAAAATTAGAAAAAAGTCACCAACTTCTAAAGGCATGATGAGAAGCACATCAACCCTCGGAACGACCATCCAAAATGGCGGAATTACCACTAAAAAAGACTTGGAAAATGTTGACTTTGTGAAATTTTTTACCGTTAAATGAAAAAATTAGAAAAAAGTCACCAACTTCTAAAGGCATGTATGAGAAGCCCATCAACCCTCGGAACGACCAGGAATGACCGCGGAACAACCATCGAAAAGTGCAGAACGAACACTAAAAAGTCTTGGAAAAGGTTGACTTTTGTAAAATTTTTTACGGTTAAATGAAAAAATTAGTAAAAAGTCACCAAATTCTAAAAGCATGTATGAGAAGCCCATCAACCCTCGGAACGACCAGGAATGACCGCGGAACGACCATTCAAAATGGTGGAATAACCACTAAAAAAGACTTGGAAAATGTTGACTTTTGTGAAATTTTTTATCGTTAAATGAAAAAATTAGAAAAAAGTCACCAACTTCTAAAGGCATGTATGAGAAGCCCATCAACCCTCGGAACGACCAGGAACGACCGCGGAACAACCATCGAAAAGTGCAGAACGACCACTAAAAAGTCTTGGAAAAGGTTGACTTTTGTAAAATTTTTTACATTAAATGAAAAAATTAGCAAAAAGTCACCAAATTCTAAAAGCATGTATGAGAAGCCCATCAACCCTCGGAACGACCAGGAATGACCGCGGAACGACCATCCAAAATGGTGGAACAACCACTAAAAAAGACTTGGAAAATGTTGACTTTTGTGAAATTTTTTACCGTTAAATGAAAAAATTAGAAAAAAGTCACCAACTTCTAAAGGCATGTATGAGAAGCCCATCAACCCTCGGAACGACCAGGATTGACCGCGGAACAACCATCAAAAATACAGAACGACCACTAAAAAGTCTTGGAAAAGTTAACTTTTGTGAAATTTTTTACCGTTAAATGAAAAAATTAGAAAAAAGTCACCAACTTCTAAAGGCATGTATGAGAAGCCATCAACCCTCGGAACGACCATCAAAATCAGAACGACACTAAAAAGTTGGAAAAGTTACTTTGTGAAATTTTTTACCGTTAAATGAAAAAATTAGAAAAAAGTCACCAACTTCTAAAGGCATGATGAGAAGCACATCAACCCTCGGAACGACCATCCAAAATGGCGGAATACCACTAAAAAAGACTTGGAAAATGTTGACTTTTGTGAAATTTTTTACCGTTAAATGAAAAAATTAGAAAAAAGTCACCAACTTCTAAAGGCATGTATGAGAAGCCCATCAACCCTCGGAACGACCAGGAATGACCGCGGAACAACCATCGAAAAGTGCAGAACGAACACTAAAAAGTCTTGGAAAAGGTTGACTTTTGTAAAATTTTTTACGGTTAAATGAAAAAATTAGTAAAAAGTCACCAAATTCTAAAGCATGTATGAGAAGCCCATCAACCCTCGGAACGACCAGGAATGACCGCGGAACACCATCAAAATGAAAACCACTAAAAAGACTTGGAAAAGTTACTTTGTGAAATTTTTTACCGTTAAATGAAAAAATTAGAAAAAAGTCACCAACTTCTAAAGGCATGATGAGAAGCCATCAACCCTCGGAACGACCATTCAAAATGGTGGAATAACCACTAAAAAAGACTTGGAAAATGTTGACTTTTGTGAAATTTTTTATCGTTAAATGAAAAAATTAGAAAAAAGTCACCAACTTCTAAAGGCATGTATGAGAAGCCCATCAACCCTCGGAACGACCAGGAACGACCGCGGAACAACCATCGAAAAGTGCAGAACGACCACTAAAAAGTCTTGGAAAAGGTTGACTTTTGTAAAATTTTTTACATTAAATGAAAAAATTAGCAAAAAGTCACCAAATTCTAAAAGCATGTATGAGAAGCCCATCAACCCTCGGAACGACCAGGAATGACCGCGGAACGACCATCCAAAATGGTGGAACAACCACTAAAAAAGACTTGGAAAATGTTGACTTTTGTGAAATTTTTTACCGTTAAATGAAAAAATTAGAAAAAAGTCACCAACTTCTAAAGGCATGTATGAGAAGCCCATCAACCCTCGGAACGACCAGGATTGACCGCGGAACAACCATCAAAAAATACAGAACGACCACTAAAAAGTCTTGGAAAAGGTTAACTTTTGTGAAATTTTTTACCGTTAAATGAAAAAATTAGAAAAAAGTCACCAACTTCTAAAGGCATGAGGAGAAGCACATCAACCCTCGGAACGACCATCCAAAATGGCGGAACGACCACTAAAAAAGATTGGAAAATGTTGACTTTTGTGAAATTTTTTACCGTTAAATGAAAAAATTAGAAAAAAGTCACCAACTTCTAAAGGCATGTATGAGAAGCCCATCAACCCTCGGAACGACCAGGAATGACCGCGGAACGACCATCCAAAATGGTGGAACAACCACTAAAAAAGACTTGGAAAATGTTGACTATTGTGAAATTTTTTACCGTTAAATGAAAAAATTAGAAAAAAGTCACCAACTTCTAAAGGCATGTATGAGAAGCCCATCAACCCTCGGAACGACCAGGATTGACCGCGGAACAACCATCAAAAAATACAGAACGACACTAAAAAGTCTTGGAAAAGTTAACTTTGTGAAATTTTTTACCGTTAAATGAAAAAATTAGAAAAAAGTCACCAACTTCTAAAGGCATGATGAGAAGCACATCAACCCTCGGAACGACCATCCAAAATGGCGGAATACCACTAAAAAAGACTTGGAAAATGTTGACTTTGTGAAATTTTTTACCGTTAAATGAAAAAATTAGAAAAAAGTCACCAACTTCTAAAGGCATGTATGAGAAGCCCATCAACCCTCGGAACGACCAGGAATGACCGCGGAACAACCATCGAAAAGTGCAGAACGAACACTAAAAAGTCTTGGAAAAGGTTGACTTTTGTAAAATTTTTTACGGTTAAATGAAAAAATTAGAAAAAGTCACCAAATTCTAAAAGCATGTATGAGAAGCCCATCAACCCTCGGAACGACCAGGAATGACCGCGGAACGACCATCCAAAATGGTGGAACAACCACTAAAAAAGACTTGGAAAATGTTGACTTTTGTGAAATTTTTTACCGTTAAATGAAAAAATTAGAAAAAAGTCACCAACTTCTAAAGGCATGTATGAGAAGCCCATCAACCCTCGGAACGACCAGGATGACCGCGGAACAACCATCAAAAGTGCAGAACGACCACTAAAAAGTCTTGGAAAAGGTTGACTTTTGTAAATTTTTTACCGTTAAATGAAAAAATTAGAAAAAGTCACCAATTCTAAAGCATGTATGAGAAGCCCATCAACCCTCGGAACGACCAGGAATGACCGGAACGACCATCCAAAATGGTGGAACAACCACTAAAAAAGACTTGGAAAATGTTGACTTTTGTGAAATTTTTTACCGTTAAATGAAAAAATTAGAAAAAAGTCACCAACTTCTAAAGGCATGTATGAGAAGCCCATCAACCCTCGGAACGACCAGGATGACCGCGGAACAACCATCAAAAATACAGAACGACCACTAAAAAGTCTTGGAAAAGGTTAACTTTTGTGAAATTTTTTACCGTTAAATGAAAAAATTAGAAAAAAGTCACCAACTTCTAAAGGCATGTATGAGAAGCCCATCAACCCTCGGAACGACCAGGAATGACCGCGGAACGACCATCCAAAATGGTGGAACAACCACTAAAAAAGACTTGGAAAATGTTGACTTTTGTGAAATTTTTTACCGTTAAATGAAAAAATTAGAAAAAAGTCACCAACTTCTAAAGGCATGTATGAGAAGCCCATCAACCCTCGGAACGACCAGGAATGACCGCGGAACAACCATCGAAAAGTGCAGAACGAACACTAAAAAGTCTTGGAAAAGGTTGACTTTTGTAAAATTTTTTACGTTAAATGAAAAAATTAGCAAAAAGTCACCAAATTCTAAAAGCATGTATGAGAAGCCCATCAACCCTCGGAACGACCAGGAATGACCGCGGAACGACCATCCAAAATGGTGGAACAACCACTAAAAAAGACTTGGAAAATGTTGACTTTTGTGAAATTTTTTACCGTTAAATGAAAAAATTAGAAAAAAGTCACCAACTTCTAAAGGCATGTATGAGAAGCCCATCAACCCTCGGAACGACCAGGATTGACCGCGGAACAACCATCAAAAATACAGAACGACCACTAAAAAGTCTTGGAAAAGGTTAACTTTTGTGAAATTTTTTACCGTTAAATGAAAAAATTAGAAAAAAGTCACCAACTTCTAAAGGCATGATGAGAAGCACATCAACCCTCGGAACGACCATCCAAAATGGCGGAAGACCACTAAAAAAGACTTGGAAAATGTTGACTTTTGTGAAATTTTTTACCGTTAAATGAAAAAATTAGAAAAAAGTCACCAACTTCTAAAGGCATGTATGAGAAGCCCATCAACCCTCGGAACGACCAGGAATGACCGCGGAACAACCATCAAAATGCAGAACGACACTAAAAAGTCTTGGAAAAGGTTACTTTTGTAAATTTTTTACCGTTAAATGAAAAAATTAGAAAAAAGTCACCAACTTCTAAAGCATGATGAGAAGCACATCAACCCTCGGAACGACCATCCAAAATGGCGGAACAACCACTAAAAAAGACTTGGAAAATGTTGACTTTGTGAAATTTTTTACCGTTAAATGAAAAAATTAGAAAAAAGTCACCAACTTCTAAAGGCATGTATGAGAAGCCCATCAACCCTCGGAACGACCAGGAATGACCGCGGAACAACCATCAAAAATACAGAACGACCACTAAAAAGTCTTGGAAAAGGTTAACTTTTGTGAAATTTTTTACCGTTAAATGAAAAAATTAGAAAAAAGTCACCAACTTCTAAAGGCATGATGAGAAGCACATCAACCCTCGGAACGACCATCCAAAATGGCGGAATTACCACTAAAAAAGACTTGGAAAATGTTGACTTTTGTGAAATTTTTTACCGTTAAATGAAAAAATTAGAAAAAAGTCACCAACTTCTAAAGGCATGTATGAGAAGCCCATCAACCCTCGGAACGACCAGGAATGACCGCGGAACAACCATCGAAAAGTGCAGAACGAACACTAAAAAGTCTTGGAAAAGGTTGACTTTTGTAAAATTTTTTACGGTTAAATGAAAAAATTAGCAAAAAGTCACCAAATTCTAAAAGCATGTATGAGAAGCCCATCAACCCTCGGAACGACCAGGAATGACCGCGGAACGACCATCCAAAATGGTGGAACAACCACTAAAAAAGACTTGGAAAATGTTGACTTTGTGAAATTTTTTACCGTTAAATGAAAAAATTAGAAAAAAGTCACCAACTTCTAAAGGCATGTATGAGAAGCCCATCAACCCTCGGAACGACCAGGATTGACCGCGGAACAACCATCAAAAAATACAGAACGACCACTAAAAAGTCTTGGAAAAGGTTAACTTTTGTGAAATTTTTTACCGTTAAATGAAAAAATTAGAAAAAAGTCACCAACTTCTAAAGGCATGATGAGAAGCACATCAACCCTCGGAACGACCATCCAAAATGGCGGAATTACCACTAAAAAAGACTTGGAAAATGTTGACTTTGTGAAATTTTTTACCGTTAAATGAAAAAATTAGAAAAAAGTCACCAACTTCTAAAGGCATGTATGAGAAGCCCATCAACCCTCGGAACGACCAGGAATGACCGCGGAACAACCATCGAAAAGTGCAGAACGAACACTAAAAAGTCTTGGAAAAGGTTGACTTTTGTAAAATTTTTTACGGTTAAATGAAAAAATTAGCAAAAAGTCACCAAATTCTAAAAGCATGTATGAGAAGCCCATCAACCCTCGGAACGACCAGGAATGACCGCGGAACGACCATCCAAAATGGTGGAACAACCACTAAAAAAGACTTGGAAAATGTTGACTTTTGTGAAATTTTTTACCGTTAAATGAAAAAATTAGAAAAAAGTCACCAACTTCTAAAGGCATGTATGAGAAGCCCATCAACCCTCGGAACGACCAGGATGACCGCGGAACAACCATCAAAAATGCAGAACGACCACTAAAAAGTCTTGGAAAAGGTTACTTTTGTAAATTTTTTACGTTAAATGAAAAAATTAGAAAAAGTCACCAATTCTAAAGCATGATGAGAAGCACATCAACCCTCGGAACGACCATCCAAAATGGCGGAACAACCACTAAAAAAGACTTGGAAAATGTTGACTTTTGTGAAATTTTTTACCGTTAAATGAAAAAATTAGAAAAAAGTCACCAACTTCTAAAGGCATGTATGAGAAGCCCATCAACCCTCGGAACGACCAGGAATGACCGCGGAACAACCATCAAAAGTGCAGAACGACACTAAAAAGTCTTGGAAAAGGTTGACTTTTGTAAATTTTTTACGTTAAATGAAAAAATTAGAAAAAGTCACCAAATTCTAAAGCATGTATGAGAAGCCCATCAACCCTCGGAACGACCAGGAATGACCGCGGAACGACCATCCAAAATGGTGGAACAACCACTAAAAAAGACTTGGAAAATGTTGACTTTGTGAAATTTTTTACCGTTAAATGAAAAAATTAGAAAAAAGTCACCAACTTCTAAAGGCATGTATGAGAAGCCCATCAACCCTCGGAACGACCAGGATGACCGCGGAACAACCATCAAAAATACAGAACGACCACTAAAAAGTCTTGGAAAAGGTTAACTTTTGTGAAATTTTTTACCGTTAAATGAAAAAATTAGAAAAAGTCACCAACTTCTAAAGGCATGATGAGAAGCACATCAACCCTCGGAACGACCATCCAAAATGGTGGAAAACCACTAAAAAAGACTTGGAAAATGTTGACTTTTGTGAAATTTTTTACCGTTAAATGAAAAAATTAGAAAAAAGTCACCAACTTCTAAAGGCATGTATGAGAAGCCCATCAACCCTCGGAACGACCAGGAATGACCGCGGAACAACCATCAAAAGTGCAGAACGACACTAAAAAGTCTTGGAAAAGGTTGACTTTTGTAAATTTTTTACGTTAAATGAAAAAATTAGAAAAAGTCACCAAATTCTAAAGCATGTATGAGAAGCCATCAACCCTCGGAACGACCAGGAATGACCGCGGAACGACCATCCAAAATGGTGGAACAACCACTAAAAAAGACTTGGAAAATGTTGACTTTTGTGAAATTTTTTACCGTTAAATGAAAAAATTAGAAAAAAGTCACCAACTTCTAAAGGCATGTATGAGAAGCCCATCAACCCTCGGAACGACCAGGATTGACCGCGGAACAACCATCAAAAAATACAGAACGACCACTAAAAAGTCTTGGAAAAGGTTAACTTTTGTGAAATTTTTTACCGTTAAATGAAAAAATTAGAAAAAAGTCACCAACTTCTAAAGGCATGATGAGAAGCACATCAACCCTCGGAACGACCATCCAAAATGGCGGAACGACCACTAAAAAAGATTGGAAAATGTTGACTTTTGTGAAATTTTTTACCGTTAAATGAAAAAATTAGAAAAAAGTCACCAACTTCTAAAGGCATGTATGAGAAGCCCATCAACCCTCGGAACGACCAGGATTGACCGCGGAACAACCATCAAAAAATACAGAACGACCACTAAAAAGTCTTGGAAAAGGTTAACTTTTGTGAAATTTTTTACCGTTAAATGAAAAAATTAGAAAAAGTCACCAACTTCTAAAGCATGATGAGAAGCACATCAACCCTCGGAACGACCATCCAAAATGGCGGAACACCACTAAAAAAGACTTGGAAAATGTTGACTTTTGTGAAATTTTTTACCGTTAAATGAAAAAATTAGAAAAAAGTCACCAACTTCTAAAGGCATGTATGAGAAGCCCATCAACCCTCGGAACGACCAGGATGACCGCGGAACAACCATCAAAAGTACAGAACGACCACTAAAAAGTCTTGGAAAAGGTTGACTTTTGTAAATTTTTTACCGTTAAATGAAAAAATTAGAAAAAGTCACCAATTCTAAAGCATGTATGAGAAGCCATCAACCCTCGGAACGACCAGAATGACCGCGGAACGACCATCCAAAATGGGGAATAACCACTAAAAAAGACTTGGAAAATGTTGACTTTTGTGAAATTTTTTACGTTAAATGAAAAAATTAGAAAAAAGTCACCAACTTCTAAAGGCATGTATGAGAAGCCCATCAACCCTCGGAACGACCAGGAACGACCGCGGAACAACCATCGAAAAGTGCAGAACGACCACTAAAAAGTCTTGGAAAAGGTTGACTTTTGTAAAATTTTTTACGTTAAATGAAAAAATTAGCAAAAAGTCACCAAATTCTAAAAGCATGTATGAGAAGCCATCAACCCTCGGAACGACCAGGAATGACCGCGGAACGACCATCCAAAATGGTGGAATACCACTAAAAAAGACTTGGAAAATGTTGACTTTTGTGAAATTTTTTACCGTTAAATGAAAAAATTAGAAAAAAGTCACCAACTTCTAAAGGCATGTATGAGAAGCCCATCAACCCTCGGAACGACCAGGAGACCGCGAACAACCATCGAAAAGTGCAGAACGACCACTAAAAAGTCTTGGAAAAGTTGACTTTTGTAAATTTTTTACGTTAAATGAAAAAATTAGCAAAAAGTCACCAAATTCTAAAAGCATGTATGAGAAGCCCATCAACCCTCGGAACGACCAGGAATGACCGCGGAACGACCATCCAAAATGGTGGAACAACCACTAAAAAAGACTTGGAAAATGTTGACTTTTGTGAAATTTTTTACCGTTAAATGAAAAAATTAGAAAAAAGTCACCAACTTCTAAAGGCATGTATGAGAAGCCCATCAACCCTCGGAACGACCAGATGACCGCGGAACAACCATCAAAAATGCAGAACGACCACTAAAAAGTCTTGGAAAATGTTGACTTTTGTGAAATTTTTTACCGTTAAATGAAAAAATTAGAAAAAAGTCACCAACTTCTAAAGGCATGATGAGAAGCACATCAACCCTCGGAACGACTATCCAAAATGGCGGAATTACCACTAAAAAAGACTTGGAAAATGTTGACTTTTGTGAAATTTTTTACCGTTAAATGAAAAAATTAGAAAAAAGTCACCAACTTCTAAAGGCATGTATGAGAAGCCCATCAACCCTCGGAACGACCAGGAATGACCGCGGAACAACCATCGAAAAGTGCAGAACGAACACTAAAAAGTCTTGGAAAAGGTTGACTTTTGTAAAATTTTTTACGGTTAAATGAAAAAATTAGCAAAAAGTCACCAAATTCTAAAAGCATGTATGAGAAGCCCATCAACCCTCGGAACGACCAGGAATGACCGCGGAACGACCATCCAAAATGGTGGAACAACCACTAAAAAAGACTTGGAAAATGTTGACTTTTGTGAAATTTTTTACCGTTAAATGAAAAAATTAGAAAAAAGTCACCAACTTCTAAAGGCATGTATGAGAAGCCCATCAACCCTCGGAACGACCAGGATGACCGCGGAACAACCATCAAAAAATACAGAACGACCACTAAAAAGTCTTGGAAAAGGTTAACTTTTGTGAAATTTTTTACCGTTAAATGAAAAAATTAGAAAAAAGTCACCAACTTCTAAAGGCATGAGGAGAAGCACATCAACCCTCGGAACGACCATCCAAAATGGCGGAACGACCACTAAAAAAGATTGGAAAATGTTGACTTTTGTGAAATTTTTTACCGTTAAATGAAAAAATTAGAAAAAAGTCACCAACTTCTAAAGGCATGTATGAGAAGCCCATCAACCCTCGGAACGACCAGGATTGACCGCGGAACAACCATCAAAAAATACAGAACGACCACTAAAAAGTCTTGGAAAATGTTAACTTTTGTGAAATTTTTTACCGTTAAATGAAAAAATTAGAAAAAAGTCACCAACTTCTAAAGGCATGATGAGAAGCACATCAACCCTCGGAACGACCATCCAAAATGGCGGAATTACCACTAAAAAAGACTTGGAAAATGTTGACTTTCGTGAAATTTTTTACCGTTAAATGAAAAAATTAGAAAAAAGTCACCAACTTCTAAAGGCATGTATGAGAAGCCCATCAACCCTCGGAACGACCAGGAATGACCGCGGAACAACCATCGAAAAGTGCAGAACGAACACTAAAAAGTCTTGGAAAAGGTTGACTTTTGTAAAATTTTTTACGGTTAAATGAAAAAATTAGTAAAAAGTCACCAAATTCTAAAAGCATGTATGAGAAGCCCATCAACCCTCGGAACGACCAGGAATGACCGCGGAACGACCATTCAAAATGGTGGAATAACCACTAAAAAAGACTTGGAAAATGTTGACTTTTGTGAAATTTTTTATCGTTAAATGAAAAAATTAGAAAAAAGTCACCAACTTCTAAAGGCATGTATGAGAAGCCCATCGACCCTCGGAACGACAGGAACGACCGCGGAACAACCATCGAAAAGTGCAGAACGACCACTAAAAAGTCTTGGAAAAGGTTGACTTTTGTAAAATTATTTACATTTAAATGAAAAAATTAGCAAAAAGTCACCAAATTCTAAAAGCATGTATGAGAAGCCCATCAACCCTCGGAACGACCAGGAATGACCGCGGAACGACCATCCAAAATGGTGGAACAACCACTAAAAAGGACTTGGAAAATGTTGACTTTTGTGAAATTTTTTACCGTTAAACGAAAAAATTAGAAAAAAGTCACCAACTTCTAAAGGCATGTATGAGAAGCCCATCAACCCTCGGAACGACCAGGATTGACCGCGGAACAACCATCAAAAAATACAGAACGACCGCTAAAAAGTCTTGGAAAAGGTTAACTTTTTGTCAAATTTTTTACCGTTAAATGAAAAAATTAAGAAAAAAGTCAACCAACACTAAATGCATGATGACAAGCCTATAAACCTACGGAACGATCAGGAACGACCATAACCACCAAAATGGACGGAACGACCATTAAAAAAGATTTGGAAAATGTTGACTTTTTGTGAAATTTTTTACCGTTAAATGAAAAAATTAGAAAAAAGTCACCAACGACTAAAGGAATGTATGACAAGCCCATAAACCCTCGAAACGACCTCAGGAATGACCGCGGAACGACCACTCAAAAAATACAGAACGACCACTAAAAAGTCTAGGAAAAGGTTGACTTGTTCAATGAAATTTTACCGTTAAATGAAAAAATTAAAAAAAAGTCACCAACTTCTAAAGGCATGATAGGAGAAGCACATCAACCCTCGGAACGACCATCCAAAACGGCGGAATTACCACTAAAAAGTCTTGGAAAAGGTTGACTTTTGTGAAATTTTACCGTTAAATGAAAAAATTAAAAAAAGTCACCAACGTCTAAAGGCATGTAATGAGAAGCCCATAAACCCTCGGAACGACCAGGAACGACCGCGGAACAACCATCGAAAAGACGGAAGAACGACCACTAAAAAGTCACTTGGAAAAGGTTGAATTTTGTCAAAAATTTTTTACATGTTAAATGAAAAAATTCAAGCAAAAAGTCACCAAATTCGTGTAAAAGCATGTATGAGAAGCCCATCAACCCGTTCGGAACGATCAGGAATGACCGCGGAACGACCATCCAAAATGGTGGAATAACCACTGAAAAAGACTTGGAAAATGTTGACTTTTGTGAAATTTTTTATCGTTAAATGAAAAAATTAGAAAAAAGTCACCAACTTCTAAAGGCATGTATGAGAAGCCCATCAACCCTCGGAACGACCAGGAACGACCGCGAACAACCATCGAAAAGTGCAGAACGACTACTAAAAACTCTTGGAAAATGTTGACTTTTGTAAAATTTTTTACATTTAAATGAAAAAATTAGCAAAAAGTCACCAAATTCTAAAAGCATGTATGAGAAGCCCATCAACCCTCGGAACGACCAGGAATGACCGCGGAACGACCATCCAAAATGGTGGAACGACCACTAAAAAAGGACTTGGAAAATGTTGACTTTTGTGAAATTTTTTACCGTTAAATGAAAAAATTAGAAAAAAGTCACCAACTTCTAAAGGCATGTATGAGAAGCCCATCAACCCTCGGAACGACCAGGATTGACCGTGGAACAACCATCAAAAAATACAGAACGACCACTAAAAAGTCTTGGAAAAGGTTGACTTTTGTCAAAAATTTTTTACCGTTAAATGAAAAAATTAGAAAAAAAGTCACCAACTTCAAAAGGCATGATGAGAAGCACATCAACCCTCGGAACGACCATCCAAAATGGCGGAACGACCACTAAAAAAGATTTGGAAAATGTTGACTTTTGTGAAATTTTTTACCGTTAAATGAAAAAATTAGAAAAAAGTCACCAACTTCTAAAGGCATATATGAGAAGCCCATCAACCCTCGAAACGACCTGGATTGACCGCGGAACAACCATCAAAAAATACAGAACGACCACTAAAAAGTCTTGGAAAAGGTTAACTTTTGTGAAATTTTTTACCGTTAAATGAAAAAATTAGTAAAAAGTCCCCAACTTCTAAAGGCATGATGAGAAGCACATCAACCCTTGGAACGACCATCCAAAATGGCGGAATTACCACTAAAAAGTCTTGGAAAAGGTTGACTTTTGTGAAATTTTTTATCGTTAAATGAAAAAATTAGAAAAAAGTCACCAACTTCTAAAGGCATGTATGAGAAGCCCATCAACCCTCGGAACGACCAGGAACGACCGCGGAACAACCATCGAAAAGTACAGAACGACCACTAAAAAGTCTTGGAAAAGGTTGACTTTTGTAAAATTTTTTACATTTAAATGAAAAAATTAGCAAAAAGTCACCAAATTCTAAAAGCATGTATGAGAAGCCCATCAACCCTCGGAACGATCAGGAATGACCGCGGAACGACCATCCAAAATGGTGGAATACCCACTGAAAAAGACTTGGAAAATGTTGACTTTTGTGAAATTTTTTATCGTTAAATGAAAAATTAGAAAAAAGTCACCAACTTCTAAAGGCATGTATGAGAAGCCCATCAACCCTCGGAACGACCAGGAACGACCGCGAAACAACCATCGAAAAGTGCAGAACGACCACTAAAAAGTCTTGGAAAATGTTGACTTTTGTGAAATTTTTTACCATTAAATGAAAAAATTAGAAAAAAGTCACCAACTTCTAAAGGCATGTATGAGACGCCCATCAACCCTCGGAACGACCATCCAAAATGGCGGAACGACCACTAAAAAAGATTTGGAAAATGTTGACTTTTGTGAAATTTTTTACCGTTAAATGAAAAAATTAGAAAAAAGTCACCAACTTCTAAAGGCATGATGAGAAGCACATCAACCCTCGGAACGACCATCCAAAATGGCGGAACGACCACTAAAAAAGATTTGGAAAATGTTGAATTTGGTGAAATTTTATACCGTTAAATGAAAAAATTAGAAAAAAGTCA
>CM046385.1:3191546-3441546 GCA_025413485.1 Ficus microcarpa | reverse complement strand
ATTTGTTTTTATATAATTAAATTTGACGTCAACTCCTATCAATAAAATATGTAGTGGCTTTTGAAGGTGACCTATCCGGCTTTGTTGAGACTGTTACATATCATAGTCAAAAGGAAATAACGTATAGAATATACCGTTATAAAGTTAAAAAAGGCTTAAAAAAGGTAAAAAGATGACATTCTTTAGTGTATGCTTCAATTCCATGGAAAGATGAGTTGTAAGTTGAATATCTGTCTCTCTATAGTCATCATCTCTTCTGATCACTTGTGAATCACGCTGAAAATGATGAAATGCCCAAATTGCCAAACTACAAACGCAGAGAGAAACATCAGCAAATTTGAAATCTTATGGTGTCATTTTTATTTATTTTTTTAATCTTTCTTCTCTAGAAAGTTTAGTTCAGACAAAAACCTTCTCTCGAAAACAACAAAACTTATGAATACCTCTCGGTTCATCTCCTCCTTAAAAACGCATAAAAAGTAACCGTTACATATCCTCGTGATACTGGGCCTTGCGATTTTGAGTAAGGGATGTAGTATATAATTCATTAAAAATCAGTGGGTGTATGAAGACATATTAGTTAAGTTGGTATCTAGCATACCCATAAATATTACCAACATTAAAATAATATATTACAAATTAATAATATATTACAAGACGTGGGACCTTGAAGACAATTTCAATTATACCCTCATAATCTAGAACCAAAAAAAAAAAAAGAAAAGAAAAGAAAAGGCACACCAACTTTTTATTTTTATTTTTTTGGTTTTTATTTTTTCTTACAAGTTAACTCATGGTCTAATTGACAGCTAAAGGTACACAATTAACTATTTTTCTCTACTCCTCAGACACTGCACTATATATATATATATATAGGACTGGTGTACTCAAGTTCGTCTGCTTCGCACACACTCTCTCTCTCTAAAACACACAATTTCCCATGGAATCTTTTTGCTTGAGATTATATGCTGTCACTGTTTTTGTAGCACTATCACTAAGCTTGTCTCCAAGCCTGGTCTTGGCTAAAAAAACAAGGTCATGTAATTTTCCTGCTATATTTAACTTTGGCGATTCGAACTCCGACACCGGTGGCTTGTCCGCCGTGTTCGGACAGGCCCGTCCGCCGCACGGCGAGTCCTTCTTCCACAGGCCTGTTGGTCGTTACTGCGATGGCCGTCTTGTCGTTGATTTCATAGGTACAAAACTACAAATCCCCTCATTATAACCTTCGCTTTTTGTGATTTTTCTTTGACAAGACAAACATTAAACGGTTAGTTTAGTTCTGTTTCTTGATCATGATGGTTAACTTGAATGCTTGGTTGAATTTTGTGTTTCCATGGCTGGAAAATATGTCCATTTGGTCTAACCTCAAAAGCATGTCCTTTTATTTTTTAATTTAATGAAGAAAAATTATCTTTTCTTTGAACTATCAAGAAGAAGAAAAAAAAAAAAAAAAAAACTGATTGCTTGTTCTAAATGAGTCCTGTTTGAACTGAACACCTCCGACTGTCTGCTGAATTATTGTTTCAAAGAATCTTTGTAGGAAAAAAAATTTTTAATTAAAAAAGAAGAAGAAGAAGAAGAGAGATATGAAAGAAATGAATTTCTAGAATCATATCCGTATCAGCACCTACCAACAGTTTGGTCCCACTTTAGTGCACTGCAACTTGCTAGATATAAATAGCAACAGTATCGTCACGTTGGCTTCAATAATTCAAAACCCAAACCTTTAGTTATGGAGGAACTGTGAACTTGTTTTTCAAAAGAAAATCCATATATATATATATATATATTTGGTTAACATGATGAAAAATAACAAGAAAATAGACCTGTGATTTGAATTTCCTTAAAATGAGTGCTTTGATCAAATTTAGGTGTACTATGTTTCACATTAATGTCTCTTTCTGCTAAAACTGTTTGCCAGCTCAGAGCCTTGGATTGCCATATCTGAGTGCCTACCTTGACTCGGTCGGAAGCAACTTTGCACATGGCGCCAACTTTGCCACGGCAGGATCAACCATCAGGCCCCAAAACACGACTCTTCGGCAGAGCGGTTTCAGTCCCATCTCCTTGGACGTTCAATGGAATGAGTTCTACGATTTTCACCGCAGAACCCAAACTACTCGCCAAAAAGGTGGAGACGTTTTGTCTATATATTTAGTTCTAATTCGAAACTAAGAAGCTGATAGCAATTTTGAACTCGTCAATATTTTGCAGGCGGTATTTTCAAAGGCTTTTGCCGAAGGCAGGAGATTTCTCCCGCGCTTTGTACACTTTCGACATTGGCCAGAACGATCTAACAGCGGGGTACTTCTTGAACATGACAACAAATGAAGTTAAAGCATATGTGCCTGATGTACTAAATCAGTTCAAAGACGTAATTAAGGTCAGCTACTCATGATCATGAGCTAAAAATATCTATAAAACAACCCTTTTTCGCTCGTTATAGACTAATGTTAACCTTCTCTGACTAATCCTGATTTGCTTTTGGCAGTACATATATGGTCAAGGAGGTAGATTCTTTTGGATACACAACACTGGTCCCTTTGGTTGTCTGCCATACGTCTTGGACCGCCTGCCACTCAAGGCCTCGCAGATAGATAAAGCCGGTTGTGGTATACCTTTCAATGAAGTTGCTCAATTTTTCAACCGTGGCTTAAAGGAAGTGGTGGTCCAATTACGAAAGGAATTGCCACTGGCTGCAATCACCTATGTCGATGTTTACTCAGCGAAGTACGCTATCATTAGCCAGCCGAGAAAGCATGGTACATTAGCTCTTCTCTTTCTGAAAGACTAACGAACAGCTCATAAGCCTCATTAGTGGAAAAGTCCAGGGTTAAAACTCGGGACATATAAACTTTCGATTCTAACAATTTAGCACATTTTTTAAAGGATATATAGACGAGCTAATTCATCGTAAAATGCACAAACGATGCAGGGTTTGAGCAACCATTAAGAGCGTGTTGCGGTCACGGTGGGAAGTACAACTATAACAAGCACATCGGGTGCGGAGGGAAGATCAAAGTGCATGGAAAAGAATCTATATTGGGAAGCCTTGTAAAGATCCATCGGTTTGGGTCAATTGGGATGGAGTACACTACAGTCAAGCGGCTAACAAAGCCATTTTCGATCAGATTGTGGGGGGTTCGTTATCTGACCCACCGGTTACCGCTGAAGATGGCTTGCCATAGAAAGAAAGCACATTCATGATCTGACCTTCATGTAGTACTTACATTGGCCGATTTATTGCTTTTTCTAATTTAATGTCATAAAGCACTTGCTTCTTTCAATATTGTAACCGTTGAGAACAATGTGATGATATGAAATTCATATTGTCCTTATCATAAAATTTTATTTTAAGGTTTCAAAATTTGAAAAAGAGGTTTTTTTTTTTGGTTAGTTTTTGCCCCCAAAGATCATGCTTAAAACATGGGTCAAAGATAATTATATAAGCAGAAACAGTATTAGCAGAGGACTTACTGCCAAACCATTTGAATTCCAGCTTAAAAGGTCACAAGAAACAAACGTGATATTGTTTCATGTTCTAAGTCTGTCCCTGTGAGCTCACCACAACCCAATTTGAGTTTTTAAAAAAACTTGGGACTTTGAATGTGACAATATAGACAAAGCTTGTTCCTCGAGCTTTCTAGAAGCTGTTTTTGACCTCTAAATCCAAAAGCAATCTCTAAAAGCATTTAGATAATTTTCAGAAGAGCTCTAGTCTCTAAATACTTTATGTCAAAGTTAAAAAATATAACTTTTACTCAAAAAAAGCTTTTACTGTGATGAATTATATACATATTTTTTAAAATAACACAGGACCTCAACGGGATTTCATAAACGCTAAGGTACCAAATTGAAAAAAGAAAGTTAAAACACGGGTATAGAATGATATTTTCCCAATCTTTTAAATGATCAAAACAAGATTGAGATTCTAGCCCAAAACCCCAAAAATAATAATAATAATAATAAATAATAAATAAATAAATATCAAAATAATTTCTTTTAAGAACTCGAAATATAATGTCTTTGGCTGGATTCACCATATTTTAATATCATTATTTAACAAACTTCAAGAAAGAGATACTTCATGGCTGGAGGTATGTATGGCTTATTTTAATTAGAGACAACAAATCGTGTTAACCATCACATAAGATATTGGCAATTTACACACAAACCAACTCTTTTTTTTTTTTCTTTATTTTTAATAACCGAAAATTTCTTTTCTTACAGATAAAATATCACAATGACGACTCTTGTCTCCTATGAAGTGAAGTGAACTTCTAGTTAATTAGTTCTGTTTCATTCTTCTTTGTCCAACTCTCTACTCCTCAAACACACATCTACTCATGGGATCACATTGCTTCACATATGTCATCACTGTTCTTATAGCGCTCTCCGTGAGCTCGGTCCCATCTTCGGTGCCGGCGAAAACAAGTACTCCTCCATGTGAGTTTTCGGCCATTTTTAACTTGGGAGATTCGAACTCCGACACCGGTGGCTTGGCTGCAATATATGGATATGACCCTTCTCCTAATGGCATGTCATATTTCCACAAACCTGCTCGCCGCTACTGCGATGGCCGTCTTGTCATTGATTTCATAGGTAACATTTCCCCTCTCACCACAAAGTTCTGAGATAAGTTCAGTTCTGTTCTTGACCATGTTCCCTGTATTTTTGTTTCGTTTAAGATGTAGTTTTCTCTTCTTTTTTCCTGGAAAATTTCCCATGTAAACGAACGTCGAAGTTTAGATTAACCAGTTAAGTTGCTCTTAGAAGTTTGAGACTTTTAATCTAGGAGAAACTTTTCTTTTTCTTTTCTTTTCTTTTCTTCCCCTTTAATCTGGGTTATTTGTTTGATTATACGTTGAAAGGAAGATAATTTCAGGTAATAGTTGAGTGCTCTTTGGAACTACTTGCAAAAAAAAAAAAAAAAAAACCTTTTTTTTTTTTGTTTTGAACATGACATTTTACCATGTAATTCAAATAGCAGATCTAGAATTGAACGAAAAAAGAAAAGATCTAGAAAGGATTCTTTCTAACATCAAATGTTCATCATCATGCATCCACCAACAACCCATTTGGTCCCACCTTAGTGTAGTGCAACTTGCTAGTTTCTAGATAGTGACAAGAAAGGAGCGTGGGCTTCAATAATTTAAAAGCTATCCTCCTACTGCGGAAAAGTTATAATGGAAATTAAAAAAATCAAATCAAATCAAAGGTGCCACAATTTACTACGAATAGATAAGTTTGGTTGAACTACAGTACAACCAGTCGATTTTGTACTCCTATGATATTTTTCCGGCATTAGATGATGATTTAAAAAAAAAAAAAAAAAAAGCATTTGGACTGTTGAAAATTTTCGTTGTTGGGTCCTTCTTGACAAAAGAGCTCAAATCTCACCCGTCCAAATCAATCTGCTCATCGTTTAACGCCAAATGAATATAATTGCAGGATTTGACTAGAAAATGGTCGATCATTCAGTAGTTTTGGCGAAAAGTTTCCTCTGCATTCCATTTAAAATTTTCTCTTCTGCTGCATTGATTTTGCAGCTGAGAGTTTTGGATTACCATATCTGAGTGCATACCTTGACTCGGTGGGAAGCAACTTCACACATGGCGCCAACTTTGCCACGGCAGGATCAACCATCAGACCCCAAAACACAACTTTTCAACAGACCGGTTATAGTCCGGTTTCCTTGGACGTTCAATGGAACGAGTTCCATGATTTTTACATAAGATCTCAAACTACTCGCCAAAGAGGTGAAAATTTGAGTATGTTTTGTTCGTTTTAACAAGTACTAAACATTCACGAGATTGGAAAATCTCAGTGGCTCATGAGAAGTTTTTGAACTTGATGTTGAAGGTGGAGTTTTCAAAAAGCTTTTGCCTAAGGAAGAAGTTTTCTCTAGCGCTTTGTACACATTTGACATTGGTCAGAACGATTTAACGGCGGGTTACTTCTTGAACATGACCACGAGCCAAGTTAAAGCATATGTACCTGAGTTACTAGATCAGTTCAAAACCATTGTTAAGGTTAGCTAGATCTAACGAAAAAAAAATCGGTGAACTACTTTTTTGTTTGCTGTTATGTCCTCGATTCTAGCTGGTTAATCATGCGATTTTGCAGAATGTGTATGATCAAGGAGGTAGATACTTTTGGATACACAACACTGGTCCTGTTGGCTGTCTACCATACATCTTGGAGCGCCTTCCGGTCACAGCAGCGCAGATGGATAAAGCAGGATGCGCTTCGCCTTTCAATGAAGTTGCACAGGTTTTCAACCGTGGACTAAAAGAAGCCGTGGTCCAATTGAGGAAGGATTTACCATTGGCTGCAATCACTTATGTTGATGTTTACTCAGCAAAGTACTCCCTCATTAGCCAGCCTAAGAAGCATGGTATATTTCCCATCTTCCACCACAACAAATTTCTTTCACACTATTTCATTTCATCGCGTTAATAAATAAGTGACGGTAACCACCGATGAGTGGTGCAGCAACCAAGATGCCTTTTTCTTTTTATCCTATCGGGATGTGTTAAGGATTCGATACTTCATAACCCCACTTTGAGTTCTTTGCCACGCTAAAACAAAGAAGATAGTGGACGAGATGACACCGATAATCTTTTAGAAAAGGGTAGTAAATTAAAACTTCGGTGAATATATACATTGCTAACTTTTTCTATGTGTGCAAAAACAATGGCAGGGTTTGAGCAACCATTAAGAGCGTGTTGCGGTCATGGCGGGAAGTACAACTACAATGTGCACATGGGGTGTGGTTCGAAGATGAAAGTCAATGGGAAAGAGATTTTAGTAGGAAAGGCTTGTGATGATCCCTCTGTTTGGATAAACTGGGATGGATACCATTTCACTGAAGCAGCTAACAAGCTGATTTTCGATCAGATTGTCGGGGGTTCATTTTCTGACCCACCAATTCCACTCCGAATGGCCTGCCATAGAAACCAAGCACATTCGTGATTTTGTCACTTGTACTCCTTAATTCATCAGCCTTGTTACTTTTTTTCATTCAACTATATAAATGTTTATTTCTTCTTTCGATTGGATAGTTGAAGGAGCCTACAGAAACAATTAAAATATGGAATTCATCTCGTTCAAACTTGTAAATCATTACTTCTAGAAGAATAGTACTTGAGGTTTCAAATAATTTCAAAAAAGAGCATCTTCTTAATCATTGCTTTCTAATTTCAATAAATGTTACAAAGAGTCAAAGACCATGCTTAAAAATAAGTGTCAATATAAATTATTCACTTTAACGTTTCAAAGACACTGCAGACAAACAGAGCAAACTAAACAAGAGAAAAGCCAAACATTAAAAATAAAATAAAGCTAGTCGAAAGTGGGAACTTTTTGAAACCAGACTAGTTATACAAGACAAGTCATTCCCCACAAATTTCTCTCTCTGTCTCTCTCTGTCTCTCTCTCTCTCTCATACTCAACATGGAACCTCTCTACTTAGGATTAAGTGTTCTCATTAGCCTGTTAATGTCTGCGACATTAGTTCGGAGTGAGACCGGCGTTTCTAGAAGCTCGTGTCATTTTCCGGCGATCTTCAACTTTGGAGACTCAAATTCAGACACTGGAGGTCTGTCAGCTGCCTTTGGACAAGCCCCTTATCCCAATGGAGAGACATATTTCCACGCCCCATCAGGTCGCTTTTCCGATGGTCGTCTCATCGTTGATTTCATGGGTATCTTTCCAATCTCTCTTTCATTAATTTTTTCCCCTTCACTCACTGCCAAGTTCTGCTTACAAATTTAGAAGAAAACAAAGGAGAAAACTATTGTCTTTTGGACTCTCTGTGTGTGAGTTCTTGAAAAACTTGTAAGTCTGAATGTGACAACTTCTATGGCATAGATCTCAAGACCATAATGCGTCCAATTTAGGCACAAATAGCTTTATTTGATAAAATCAGAATTGCGGTACAAAATTCGCTATAATACAAAGTAACAGATAGAAGTATATCTAGTCTTGGCTGGATTTAAAAATAACGGATAGAAAGATACTTTGTACAAAAAAATCTACAAATCACATGCTGTACACACGTGACTCGATGCATTTCAAAAGAGGCAGTACTAAACATCCTGATAATTGAGTCGAGATGTGAGATACGTAGAGGCGTGATCTCATAATATGCTATTGAAAATAACAAAATTGGAAAATGAAACTAGAGGGAGAAAATGTACTAAATCAACATATTCCTTGTTAAATTAAACTGGTTTTAATGCAAGACTAAAATTGTTTTATTTCTAATTGGTCTTGTCAAGCTGAGAGCTTAGGATTGCCATATCTAAGCGCTTATCTGGACTCGCTTGGCTCAAACTTCAGCCACGGGGCTAATTTTCGCGACAGCAGGATCAACCATTAGGCCTCAAAACACAACCATATCACAGAGTGGATACAGTCCAATTTCGTTAGATGTGCAGTACGTTCAATTCTCAGATTTCCGAAAGAGATCACAAAATATCCGCAAACAAGGTGACCGATTTTGCTGCTTATTCATTATTTTCTTGATCAAATTATCTTGCTATAAAAAAAATTTGGTATGTAGGAGGATTATTTAGGACATCATTGCCAAAGGAGGAGGACTTCTCTCAAGCACTATACACTTTTGACGTTGGCCAAAATGATCTTACTGCTGGTTACAAACTCAACCTCACTACAGAACAAGTTGAGGCTTATGTTCCTGATGTGCTTGGCCAGTTTTCTAATGTTCTAAAGGTGAGTCAACCTCAAGCATGCATACATTACAAACATATATACCTATTTCATATATATATATATATGTATGTATGTGTAGATGTGAATTCATATATAGATTAGAAAACAAAATTTTTTACTTCATTTTTTTGGTGGCTGGATCAAAATTTACACCACTTTAAAGGGTATTTATGGCCGAGGAGGAAGATCATTTTGGGTTCATAACACAGGCCCATTGGGCTGTCTTCCTTATGTTTTGGACCGCTACCTCATAACCGCAGCCCAAATTGATAAACATGGATGTGCAACCCATTCAATGATGTGGCCCAGTATTTCAACCAAAGGTTGAAGTCAGCTCTGGCCCAACTGGGAAAGGAACTTCCATCGGCTGCAATCACCTATGTGGATGTCTACTCAGTAAAGTACACCCTCATCAGTCAAGCCAAGAAATATGGTAAAATTCTTTTCGAGTTTTTACGGTTAGAATTGTCCTTTATTTATTTATTTTTTTAATGGTAGAAACTGCAGGTGTTGGATTAACTTTTAAATGATCTGTAAATGTTCACATCTTAAAAATTTATAATGTCTGAATACAAAACTGCTCACTTTTATAGATAAAGTCATTAAAAAACTAATCTAATAATTAAAATTATAATATTTATTAGTAGTGAAAAGTAATAATTCTAACTATAAATATTCTTTTTTGACATCCTTTGTATGAATTATGTGAATTCACTCACTAAATTCTCATTTTATCATGATAATTTCAATGATGTCATGGTGTCTATGGAATATGAAGGATTTGAAAACCCACTTGTAGCGTGTTGTGGACATGGTGGGGAATATAATTACAATCGTTACAACAAGTGTGGCAGCAAGAAGACCATCAACGGTGAAGAGATCGTGATCGCGAAATCATGTAGCAATCCAACGGTCAAGATTAATTGGGACGGTGTTCATTTCACCGAGGCTGCTAACAAGTGGATATTCAACCAAATTGCTAACGGGTTTTTTTCGGACCCACCAATCCCTTTGAGAATGTCTTGTCATGCCACCGGCTTATAAATTTAAGAATTTTGAGATTCATGAGAAGTGAAAATGATTTTCTCATATTGATCATTTTATTTGTTAAAATATTTTGACTAACATGATATTTTAATTAATATGATATTAACATTTTAATTGATCCCACGTAATATTGACCAAAAACATGATAATTTTTTTTATATAGATATATATATAGCGTTAAAGTCCCAAAATTAAAAATAAAAGTGGAAATTGAAAACGCGGGAATTTACATGTATATAAAGGTATTTATGTATAATAATTTTGCTTATTTGACATGTCCTTTTCAGTTTGTGTCATTTTAATCTTTCTATTAGATTGCAGTTGATGTCGTCTCTGAGATTCTTGTCATTTTATATTGGTTTCGATTTGATGTTTTCTGCTGTTTCCAATTGCTGTTGTTTTGAGTTCTTGTCGTTTTTGGTTTGATACTGATTTCTGGTATATGTCGTTTGTATAATGTGGTCATTTTCATATTTTCTGGTGTTTTTATATATTATTGTCGTTTCTCATGCTCATGTCGTTTTTAGTTCTGTTATTTTTATTTTTATTTTTTGAAATTGTTATGTTATTGTCTTCATATCTTCAATCTTGTTGTTTTAAGTTTTCTGTCGTTTTCCTAGTTTTGAGTTTTCTCATGCCTTTTTTAATTTGTTTTTTTACCTTCATGTTGTTTCCATGTCTTCCTGCAGTTTCCCCTTTGATGTCGTTTCTTGATGTTCTTATCGTTTTTAGTTTACACGCCTTCCTCGTTTACGTCGTTTTCAGAATTCACTTACGCCTTCCTCGTTGTTTTATTCCTCCTTGTCATTTGATGTCTTTACACCGGTTGTTCATGTGTTCTTTTTTTTCTTCCTCCCAAGTAGAAATGAAAATAACACTAACAATATGTTTTGTTAAAATTTAATTTTATGATTAGGTTTTTTAATGTGTTACTTTTCGTATTAAACTGTTTAAAATTATAGTAGTACGGATCTTATTCTTCTAACTTTTTTTTTATTTAAATTTTTGTAGTTTCAACGACTTTTACTCTTAATTTCTTTCATACTTAATTAAGCACTTTAATTTACAACAACAATGATTTTTTTTTTTTTTTTTTGTAGGGATACAATGACATGTTTTCTCAATCTGCATTGTAACGGTGAATTTAATTCAATTAGCAGCTAAAATACAATATAACCGGGTTTGTAAGCTACGAGCTAGGATTCTTCTACTTTATGCGATGTTAGCTTCTTACCAACGTTTGTAAAATCGACAATATTTGTACGAAGAACGAAAGACTACAGAAACGACAACATTACCAACAGACGTTAATGTCTTCAAATACGACAGAGCTTGAAAAAACGACTTATCCAATAAACTGTTCGCTTTTAAACGACAATGTAATGACTGATTACATCTTCTAAAACAACTGATGTACATGAAAACGACCAGATCTCCTGCAGAAACGAGTCTTTGAAAAACGACATCATGTGCAAAAACTCACTAAGAAAAACGAAAGTTTATCTGAAAAAAGGACAAACATATGTATGGTGATCATATCTACTTTTACAGAAAATAAGGGTCCGTTTGGTGAATAAGTTTAAGTTGAAAATTATAAGTTTGAGTTGAAAATTTTTATTGACTTTTCAGAAAAGACAAAAACTTTTCAGAAAAAGACAAAAATTGATACGAAAATTTTAAATTTGAATTTGAACTCACGAGCCAAACGAAGCCTAACTTTAAATACGACAAAAATGTCAAATACAATAAAACTTGAATTAAGACAACATATTTAGGAATAATGAACCATCCTTAGATATCCCATATCAATAATAAAATCACAACACTTTTTTTATTTATCATGTCATAAAGAAAAATACTTGAAACATCATAGGCGTTAAAAGCATTACAATTAACAAAAAAGTGAATCTTATTTATAAATCTCATAGTACCCACCTTCTATCATAGATATCGGTAAGTTAAATACAACCCACTAATAAAAGGCGAGCCAGACTCATAGATTGAACCCATCATCTATTGATGATGGTGTTCAACACCGGTGACGTCTCCGAGCTTTTTTTTTATTTTTTATTTTTATCTAAATTCATATCCTCGGTACATCACACTACGTCATTAGGCTAGCTATACATGAAAGGGCAGACACCCTTCTGCTGAAAAACCTGAAATGACATGTATCCAAACCTCGTTCAAACGGCCAATAAGGCGACGAGAAGAGTTGTACTGAGCAATACTATAGGAACTCTTGTCCACCACTAAAAGTGGCGGTGTCGTATTCCCATTTATAAGCACGTGCGTATTTAGGCTGTTCCTAAGACTTTCAACCTCTTTACCAACGTTGTCATCAGCAGCAAACCCAGAAAACTTTCTGACAGCTATGCAATGACTCGTCCATTTCTCGAGCTCGAGATTCAATTCGGGCAAGGGCTGTGGAGGGGCTTTTTCATTTTTTCCATACATATAAAGCCTTATGTAGCGGTATTGATCTGGTCCTTGTGTTGATGATGAAGAATTGGAAGTGAAAATGGTTGTTAAGACCGGAGCATTCAATGCAACACTAGTGGAGTTGAGGTTAGCCCCATGAATGTATTTGTACAACCTTGATGAATTCAAGATCAAGAAAAGTGAAAAAAATTAAACTTGTTCTATGTTGCTTAAACGACAAAAAAAAAAAAAAAATTTATGATTACTTATATGTTGACTATCGGCATGATCACACCATAAAATCACAAGAAAAAGAAAAGCAAAAATAAAAGAGAGAGAGAGAGATAAGAAAGCCTAAAAAACCGAGGGTTTTATTCTTGTCTATGCTTTATCAACTTTTGGATCATCTCCACATTGTTGTCTGAATTTTTGAACTTCCACCTTTTTCCATCTAAACTTTAAATTGGTTTCACTTAACCTCCTTCTACTAGAATCTCTGTTGAAAATTAACTAAAAAAATGAGGGGTTTAAGTAGTCTTTAATGTTTGTTTGTTCGTTTTCACTTTTGTTTTTGTTTTTGTTTTTGTTTTTTTTTTTTCTAAGCAAAAATTCCAACACAAAAGGTTAAGTGGGACTAATTCCTCTTTTTTTTTCCTTGTTTGAAATGGAAGTTCGATTATAGAGGGGTTAAATGGGACTATCAAAAATCACATAACAAAATGAGAGTTTTTAAAGTATAAAGATAAAGTACGAATAATTTTAAAATTAAGTGCAAATATGTGGAATTAAACCCTTTTTTTTCGATTAAAAAAAGAGAATCATTGGCACTAGATGAATAAGGACCAGTCTATACCTTTGTTAATAACTCTATGAGGTTCATACACGTTAAACGCACGATCTTACTATTTTAAAGGACTATGGGTGGTAAGGAAAAAAAAAAAAGAAGGGAGATCAGGGGCATGGTGGGATCAAGAGATGTTGCAACTAAATTTCCTCGTGATTGTTGGAAATTACCTGTGGAAGCCGTCTTTGGTGGACTTCTTGAACGAAATCGTCCCTCGGACGAGAGCTGACATCCACGAGCTCTCTTCGTAGAGCCTGACCTCGAACTCTGATTCCAAATGCACCACTATGTAAGGTGGTGATTCAGTTGCATGACCAGTTCGTACGAACTTGTTATTGCCAAAATAACACATTGCCACTACAAATTGCATTGCTACAATGTTTGTAAACATTGGCCTCCCCATCTTTAATGTGCTTAACTTTAGTAATTTGCTCCAAGTCCTCTGGCTTATATATATATAAGCGGGACAAGTTCCATGTGGAAATGTCACATTTGTCCTTCCGATGAAAGTGCTATTTTATTACACAAAATTATGCCACCATCAAAATTACCATTTGTTTTGTTCCCTTTGTGGCCGTTTGAGCCCACTAAAGAGAAATTCTAGTTTGGTAGTGCCTTTTATGCAGTGTAATTTGATCAGAGTCGGCAGCAAATATGAGACCCAAAACTTTGGCTGGAGCACTAAAATATTGACACTTGAAAGAGTGCGTGTTATTTTCAATGATTTGAGAGCCACGTTGAGCGAAAGGTGACGTAGCAGAAGATAAGTAAACGGATGGAAGATAATATTTATTTTGCCATGTTGTTGATTCGTGACGTCCTAGAAAAGAAAGACCAGTAAATATACATATATATATATATGTATATTATGTGTGTGTCATCTAAAGTATCTACCATCTAGTGCGGTGCCTAGGTTAAGGAATATCGAGATTGGGTATGTGATTTATAGAAGATTCAAGTGTTTGGTGATGATTTTGGGATCTTAAATGTGACAATTTCTTTTTTTAGTTCAGTAGATTTAATTGGTGTGTATAAAACTACACCTATATATATATATATATATATATCTTAATTGTTAGTATATTTGGTGAGATTAAGGTGATGCGCTCTTTATTGAGGGATAGAATATGTCATTAGAGCTTTCAATGAACATTTTAGTCAATATTTGAGACATTTCCTTAAACAACACTAATATACTAATACCGATCGTTCCATATCCCTGCACTTTTTCTTTCAGACCAAAAAAAAAAAAAAAAAATCTAAACTCTAGATCTTTCCTTGAGGTTTAAATGAAAAGCTACAATAATTTGTAAGTCCTAATGCAACCTAATTAATGTGTACACTTGTTTCACTTCAAATCACAAGATGCCTCTTTAATATTTGATGCGCAGTCACTGTGCTTCATTTTAGTCACTTTAGTGCCAACTTCCGTTTAAAAAAATAATTCTTTTGAAAAAAGAAATGCTGTAACACAACATATTCCCAAAACTCTCTTCGGAAACTTGAGTGGGCGAAACATAGGACAAGGAACTGAATTTCCCACGAATTAAAACTTGATTCATTTAAGAGCCCACTAGAGTTTGTTTCTGCGATATCTTCCAAGGAATGAAATCAATTCAAAGATTTGGTTAACTTTTGTATACCATGAAAGATTATTGGAATTCATAAAATTATTCTCGATAGTGGATGATAATGGATACCTAGATCGAGAAGCTTCAAAACTTTTGTTTATTTATTCATTTTCTTTTTGTTTTTTTGTTCCTGCAAATTCTTTCTTAAAAAGATTCTGCCCACTAAACAAACATCGTTAAAAGAAAATACGCTACATAACATTTTTGTAAGAGTGGAATTGAAAGGATTCTTTGTTGATCAATATTTTAAGAATAGCATAATTATATATGGTAATTAATTATCATAAAATCATATTTTATTTACTTACGTACCAGTTATTATAGTGATATAAATTTTTGCTATTTGGAAATATTCTAAATTTTTTAAAAATATATTTCAACATCAATTAATAAGGGTTTGTTTGGTTGGTTAGTTTGAGTTGAAATATTTTAGTTGCAATAGTAATTTTTTTTGAATTTTTAGAAAAAAAAAATTTTTTTTTGGGAAAAAGACAAAAAAAAAAAATAATTTTAGTTGAAATGAGATGATGAGGCAAACAAAGCCTAAGTTTACGCTTTATGTCTGACTTTTGGGTGGCGTTTCCCAAAAATAAATGGGCCTTTCATGGATGAGTGCGAGATCGCTAAGACCCCAAGTTGAACTAGGCCATTTTGGAGACTTGGTTGATGACACAAGTAATTATCTTATTCGGCCCATAATGTAACTCCAATGTTCGTGCAACTACTTTTACTCGGAGCTTTTACGGTTTTTTTTTCCCCCTATGATAGAAATTGTTTTTAACATTAACTTATTATTATTAATTTTGTAAACATGACATGCAAGTGTGTATCTTAAAAGTTTACAGCGCGCAACACATAACTGTTTCATTCATAAATCGAATCATTAAAAAACTAATCCAGCGGTCAAAATAATAAACCTTACAACAATCTAAAATGACATATTCTAACGTAAAAACTCTAAATTTGTTTGTGCCCCCAAAATCAATACCAAAACAACTAAACAGGTGGTAAGTCATTCACTTGGGCCCCGACTGCGACTAAATTCACCATTATTGTCAGTGGAAGAACCAAAAAAATGTTTAAAAAGCACCATCATTTCAAAATCCAGGAATAAGCCCACCAAAATGAGGTAATATTATTTTGAGCTTGTTCGTTCGTAATAATGATTTCTTTAAGGTTAAGTACTACAATTTGCACGCGATATGCCTGTTAGTCTATGATAATATCACAGGTACAGTTTAATCATAATTAAAGAAAAATTACTACGAAATTGCCTACTTAACACAGGACCCTCTAAGTCAAACCACTATCTCAAGCATGAAAGATTATGAGCTTAATTGATATTCATCAACCAGCATGTTATAGTAACCATCAATGGAGATCCAAGTTGACTGCCGTATCATCATTAATTAAACCAACAAAAAAAAAAAAAGTGAGAAGAATGAACAAGGGTTAACATGGTTACTTCAAAAATTAATTTAAAACGATCATTTCACGACATAATAGTTGAATAGGGGATTCGACAGGTAAATTAGGTCAAATTTGAAGGCACCAACGGCCAATTAACTTTCATAAAAGTTGTGTCAAGATATTATGGCCTTGTTTTTGGAGGACTTTTGGGGATAAAGTTTTGGATGTTGGTTTGGAAATGTGTATTTGGTTGAAATATGAATTGGAAATGAATTGTGATATAAAAGATAGTATAAAAATTTTTAACATGTTCGTAAAAAAAAAAAAAAAGATCTTATTTTGTTTATCTTGTTATTTTGAGCATTTCACATAAGAATTATTTCATTTCGATTTGAAATAAGAAAGTATGAACTTTTAAAATTTTGAATTATTTGAAAATGGAAGAAAGAGAAAGCGAGTTATAAATTTGACTGTTTTGGAGCTAAGATGTCAATGCTCCGTACAGAGACGGAGCCCTATGCAAGCAAAGGTTAAAATCCTTCATTTATCCAAAAAAAAAAAAAAAAAAGTTAACATCCTTCACGAAAAACCGTCACGCGCATTGTAATACACAAAATAATTAAGTTATATATGATATTTACTTTATATAACAATATCATTAGTGTTATAGATAAATTTAAAACTTATTTAATATCAAAACCAGTGTTAAATCTCTCCAAGGTGATTGGTGACAAGGGATGATCTAAGCTACACTCCTCTAGTACATATTCTAGACGGATCCTCGAGACCCCACGTAGTATAGCAGGCCATGATCAAACTACAAGTGGGGAGATATATCAAGCATATGATTAATCATGATCATCATGGTGTAGTCTACATAACAAGCAACGCCATAGAGCCTCGTATATATCACACTCTATATATATATATATATATATATATATGTGCATGATTTGATTACATGGTCCAAGTAATAAAATTAAGATGATGAAGATCATGCATTACAAAAGGGAGACATGGGTCCATTTTGACATGATGCGCGTTAGGCCCAAAGCATGCATGCCAACCTGCAGAAAGCAAAGAGAGAGCAGATCAGTACTACTATGACTGGTTTTCATGGTTGATATCGAAACATTCTTTTCCAACAATTCCCACTTTCCTGAATCATGGTTTATTGCATATATCCATACATGCATGCTCTCACTTTGGACCAAAAAGAGGGACACTCTTTGATGGCTATTTTTCCTTTGCAAATTTCCTTTAAAGGATTAAGTTCTGCCCTAATTGATTTTTCTTTTTATTTACTTTTTGGTAATACGTGTCTGTATAGGATAACTTCTAAGTATGGTCCCTAATTTTTTTTAATGAAGTTGCAATTTGATTCCTCAATCTTTTTTTTTATTTTTTTCTTTTAACTAAAAGCTTCCTAAAGTCTTTAAAAATGTGTAAAATAATCATTTTGATTACCCCGGCAATTAAAAATTTAACAGAAATGTCATGTGCATGAGATAAAACTTACTATTATTTAATGATAATTATGAACAAAAAATTATGGGTTCAACCTACATGTGTCATACACGTGATTTGTGCACATGTTTTAACTTCTTGTTAGAAAAAAGGATTATTTTGCATATTTTCAAATAGTTAGGAAGCGTTTAGTCAAAAAAAAAAAAATTTGGAGATCAAATTGTAATTTTGTAAAAAGATTAAGGACCAAACGGACAATTTACTCATATATAAAAATATATATTTATCTTGGAAAGCTGGTCATTGCCCTTAGACAAAATGATTACTCAGTATCACTGTTCCACGCTTGGAGGCCTTTAATATCTTCTTTTCATTACCCTTTAAAGAGCCTTTTTCATTTAAATGTGATACAAATATAGAGGAAAGAGTATCTAATTATGAACAGGGCTCTACATATGTGTGTATGCATACATTGCAGTGCTACACTTTTTAGAAAATTGGTCATATATATCTCTATTCCATAACCAATTACTTTCATGGACAAAAAAAATACTCTGTGGTTCTGCACTTATCATCTAAATTCTATTAAACTATTGCCGTTCTTTCTCATTATTCCTTTCTTTTCTTTTTCAAGTGGGTCTAAGGCAAGAAAGAATCCATCACTTTAGAATTATTCCACTATATATTAAACTACAGTCTCTCAATGCAGGCTAAGATTTTATTCATATTCTATGAACAAATGCAACGAATAACACGAGCCTTCAGTTTTCTATCCTTTACTTTTGGATTTGGTTGGCTCTCAAGTTTGATAGAATTGGAATTTGTCGTGATTTTTTTAACTGTTAAATATATAATATATATATATATATATATATTCGTTAAATTGTTATTTTATATTATTTAATATGATTTAATCTAACATTTCCGAATTCTTAACAACAAGGTAAAGCATCGGATCATAAAGTGCTTAACCATGGTAAGCCCTTAACCTAAATTCCACATTCTCTTTAGAAGTAGTGGGATCGGATAATAATGCAGAAAGTTCTTTAGGAACATGCCTTTTAGACTTTGAATTGAAGCCCACTAAGAATAACTATGGCTGACTAAAATTAGCGGCTCAAAAAAAAAAAAAAAAAAAAGGAAAAGGAAAAGGAACAAATCAAGGATTCACAACGATGTCATCATGAGAATGTTCTTATAATTCTTCTGATCAAGGCTATGTTTAAAAAACAAAATAAAATAAAATAAAGAAGAGCCCGCAAAATGTTGGTAAAGTACCTAATTTCCTGTTTCACATAATTTTCTAAGTAGCAATTTTCATGAATATTCTTTTCAAAGGTTTCAAGGAATCGAGACAAGAAAAAGCTCACGTTTGGTTGTTGTGGGAAATGCAAAACCAATATGAGGAGAAGAAGAGAAAATGGTTGTAGTCATGTTGTCCAGTCTTTGTTCCCCGATCAATTAAGCGTTTTCAGTCAGTCTCATCTAGCTTTTAAGTAATGGGCATTTGGTCAATCTAATCTGTAGTACTATTTCAATATTTTCTTTTCTTTTCTTTTCTTTTCTTTTCCTTTTGGTGGGTACTCGGCATGCAGCTGGCTAGGATTGGCAGTTTTACCAAACAATTCCATTTATGTTCTTTTCCCTGGTGATGTCATTACCAAACAGTAGTTTCGTTTCTTAGAGGTTAGCCTTGGACTGTCGAATTCATTACAAGTAAATTAATGAATAAAAAACTATATACTTTATTATATTGATGAATAATGTTACATTTCTAATTTCGGTTCAAAGAGAGAGAAAAGGAGATAAGAGGCGTGAGAGATGTGATTCTTAAATTCTATAATAGTAGAAATAAGCATAACCATTACTTATGAGTAAATGAAAACATCAGAAATTGATATCAAAGAAACTAATTATCCCGTCCGAATTAAGTTGACATGTAAAATCATTATAAATTTTATGTGTTTTTATTTGTATTTTCTTTTAACATGTTACATTCAATCGTAACGAATTAGGGCATTTTAATATCTAAATTACTTTTTTTTGGGAAAAATTTAAAATGCAGGGTAATAAAGCATTCATTCATGATCATATTATAATGTGAACATTGCATTTTACAAGAAAAGAAAAGAAAGGAACAAGGAATGTTGAAGATCCTTGGCGTTGGTCACTTTAAATGGCGTTCAATTCATAAACATCCTAAAAAGTCAAAGAAACTATAAACAGCACTGATATGTCAAAAAGGAGAAGTTTGGCTCCAATATATGCATGTCTGTACATCAGAGCTGAACATATATATGCCTCACACTGTGTGTATACTGTTAATGTCTCTGTGAGTTCCGCACTTTAATTACACTGCTTTTCTTTTCTTTTACATGCATATAATGTGTGTGTGTGTGTGTGTGTGCATATCCACCCAACATCTATCTTACATTGCCTCAAGGTGGAGACACTATGATTGCTATCAAAGCATTACAACCATTTGAAATTGAGTCATGTATATAACATATATATATATATATATACATATAGCTTGGCCACGGGTAAGCTATTATAATTATTATATGGTCCACCCTTTTTTTTGGATATAAAATGGAAGGTGAAAGCTGGTCCAACTCGGCAAAAGATTAATTAGCCGTCTGGAGCTGCTCTTTAGCTCAGAAGCCTTTATTAGTGAGACTGAACTTCTGGAGAAATTTGTACACCATGAACGAAAATTTTGACTTGACCAAACTATATATTCATAATGAAAGCCTACATCAGATTTTGGACCACTTTATTCCTAGATTAATTTAAAACCTAACTACATATTCATCAGTTTCCTAGATAAATAAGATTATTTTTCTTATGGACTTTTTAGGGCAAAAAAAGCGGGATCAAATCCTCTGTCTAATTTTGGTGTTCTATACAGTGTCTAACCAATAATATCATGTCACTTTATTTTAAAAATTTTAAAATACTTTGTAACTAATTTTGTATACATTAAAATCTAATTTCTTTTAATGATATGTTAAGATATTATTGTTTAAACACCATTTTGGATATCAAAATTGGACAGGAGATGTCAATTCACAAAGAGCAAATATATTGATCACATTCACTCTTCACTAAATATATCACCGATGATAATGGTGTAGTGATTAAGATATCCATCTAAAGCTCCTCATACTTCTAAAATTAGGTTCGATTCTTGCTCATCTCATCAGATGTTTGTCAACCATCTATGTATTTAGGAGGACTATACACATATATGGACCTTGAGTTTATGACATGTGGATCCTTGAACTGAATCCGAAGGATCATGGAAACACCACTTATTTTCTTTCTTTATTCAACAAAAAATATGTAATTACCCCCCCCCCCCCCACCTTTTTTTTTTCATCCCTCTCATCTCACTTGTCACTAGCAAGGATCAAAATTGAAGGACACAATTATTAGTGAGCATAAAGATTCACAAGGGCTGTCTCAGATTTTGATTTTGGAATGTCGATGTGCTTATTATATATATTTAGGGCATATTATTTTGTCTACAAATATATATATATATATATATATATATACGAATTACATAGTATTCTTTTTAGTTAAGGGGTTCAACACTGTAAGAATATCAGCTTTCTTCTGTCAAGCTGATGAAAAGGAGAACACTGAATTTTATAATTATAGACAAAATCACATGGTTCCTTCCCACCCTAGCTAGCTCACTCACCTTCATATATCCCCCGCAAAAAGGGAAATGATCATAAGATCAAGATCCGTTTCACGCTCAAAAATATAGGCTTTTTCGGTTTCTTAACCAAAACCCCCCAAAGAATATTTCGCATATAAAATAAAACAATGCTTTTTTGTGAAAGATGTTGGACAAATTTCAGCATTAACTCATTATTTTGTCTGCACACCAACTGTGCTTTAATGAATTCTATTAAACTTCAGACCTATCGCAAGCCATATGCATATATAAATATATATATATATATATATACGTATATAAACATATTTATACATATATATTAGATCACAGCATGCGATCAGTAGAAAAAAAGCGTTACTTGGATTATATGCTAACCATATTTTACAACATTAAATTAGATTAATCATTAATACCATAATAAATTACGTCTCCCATGCAAAACATGTATTTATGTCTTTCATGCACATGTAATATATAATATATACATATAGGTATTATGCATGTCTAGTTCCACTTAATCACACAGTACGTACATTTTCTCAAATGGCTATATTTAGACAAGAAAACACATGCATAAATGCATGCCAAAGCACACACGCATGACCTGGTCTTCTGATTACTAGCGCGTTTGTGTGTGTGTGTGTTTGTGTGTGTATATATATATATATATATATATTCTTCCCCTTCTCGTATTCCTATCAAACTAATAATGTGTCAACCTAATGATGAAACCCAATACCTTTTTCTTTTGAATTGTTTTTTCCTTTGTCTCCCTTTAAAAGCAACTACAATATTGCGTTGGCAGCCTTTCAACCATGGTCAGCTTTAAGTTCGAAAGGAATTTTACCAAAGTTTAAAATGTTTGAAAATTTTAAGTTGACTTGAGAAGAAAGAAGTGCGTACGTCATTGTAAATTCAGTGAATTAACTGCATCTTCTATGTAACTTTTTTGTGGTATTGGTGATAATCATCTCATTAATAGCTTTTAACCCGTCTAAATTTCTATATCAACTTTGAGACTTAGTATATGTTTAAATTGTCGGTTGAAAGTTAAAATTTTTAAATTGAAATTGATTCATTTTTTTAAAATTAATTATAATTTTATTGATTTTTTTAAAAAAGATAAAAATTCAATTCAAAAAACACAGTTTAATTAAAGTTGAACTCAAACATCAAATAAACCATTAAATTTTATGTAATTTTACGTAGAATTTTACATCGTAATTTGCAACCGATTCAGAAAAAGACAAAGATAATGGTATATTCTCTTGTTATTAGGGACGGTATATATATTTCTCAGCCGAGACCATTTGTCTTCTGAAGCAATTAGAGGAGTACTAATAGCCATAAATGTATATAGCTAATAACTCCGCAAGGTGGTGAGGAGCCCTAACTTACGGTGGTCGACAAGTTGACCTGTCTTTTCAACCATGGGCAACTCTTTGTAGGTATATCAATATCAATGGTTACGGAATTCGACAGTGGTGGGGCACTCTCTTTATAGAATTATTGACTGTAATATCGTAAAATTTATATCCAACGAATAAAGAAAATAGAAAATCTCTCCCGTCTAACGGTATAACTCGTGTGGGAAACCAGTATAATCCGGAGAAAAGAGTGATATAATCCATTGGAGAGAGGGAAAAAAAAATCTTTCCTTTCGGTAATTCGGCAATACCTAATAAGAAAGTTCTTATATATTATTCACGAGACTTCAAGTTTAAATTGTTACATATATATAATGGATATATAAATTCTATGCCTCACATCAAACTGTTATTAATGTCTACATATCTTGTATGGTAAATTTAAGCCACTTGGTGAATAATTTAAAATGAGAAACACGACCATGTGGGCCAACATTATTATTATTATTATTATTATTTTCCTGCGTGGTTACTATTTTTTTTAGGTGGCGCCAGAGGTGGGTAGGTACAGGACGTTCCATAAATCGTAGAGAGAGAGAGAGAAAGACTAATAAGATTTTAGAATAACGAAATAGGAAATAAAAAGGGGCTGCTGAGACAGTGGCAAGCATCATTACCAGACCCCCTAAAAAGAGAACTAGCCAGGGGAAATTAACGGAAAAAGCACTTAATTAGCCCCTTGGTGCCCTTACAATTATATCATTTTAAACTAAAACCTATATCAAACATATATTGTTTAGGGGCATTAATTCGATAGTAAATATAATAAATTAATAATCAAAATTCTCTTTCAACATTTTTTTATATATATATTTTTTTAAAAATAATAATATAAGTGACCCGTCATTAATTTTGCCATGTATTTGTTTTCAGCTGATGCTGGTACGCCTCTCAGAGTGCATCTGATGATGATCTGCAGAAGTGGGCTAGTCATTGCTGTTGTTGTTTCTCTCACATGTCTCTCTGTTTCATAGCAGTGGCAGCCACTGTTTTTGGATGATCAAAATTAATGCGTATCCATTTTAAATTCATCCACAGGGAGTTCCATAATCAGAAAAGAAAAAAAAAATAACAAAAATAAATCTGAACTTTGTCAAAGACACTAACTTTAAGCTCAAATATTAAATACTAACTTACATATATATAAATTAACGTTCTTTTATTGATATGTTCGTAAAAAGATTATCGTGTCAATTAAAAAGATAGCAACTTATTACCACATAAATTGATATAAAAAATTAATATTAAAGTTTATATTTGTAAATTACTAGATATAGATATATATGTGTGCGTATATGCATGCATGGTAGAGTTGGAGAAAAGTCCAAAAAGGCATATGTTATTGATTTACTATTGTCTAAGTAGAAACATATATATATATATAATAAGAGTAATGGTAATTATCTTGAGTAAAAGACCATGTTGACGTAGATTAAGAAGAATAAAATCAAGATTGAGCCCCATAATGCGCATGAGAGGAAATGCATGGGGTGTGTGCATTATGCACATATATAAGCATGCACAGCCAGTGGCCAGTGCACATAACAAGGTGCGCGTGCCAAACAAACGAGCCACCACAGAGGCCCAAAATATATATAAACATTGAGAAAATTATTTCAATTTTGGCTCACATATAAGCCAGAAAACGACAGCTTAAAAAGGTGCGGTAACTTAGTTAGGTGAAAGTCATCACGTTTCTTGGAGTCAAAAAATCAAGTGTATATATGTTGCTGAATAGGACTATATAAATATATATATATATATATATATGGCCCAGCAGAGGAAGAAGTGTCTCATTTTCTTTACCTATTTATATACATGTTGTCTCATTACTGTAGTGCTGGCAACTGTCAATCTTTTTCCATGTTAGAGTTAAAAATTATGCAAATATTTTGATGACATTTAACAAATGTAATGTGGGAAAACTTAAAGTGAGCTTGCTTTGGTTTTTTTTTTTTTTTTTTTAATAATTAGAAGGTAAATAAAGTTTGAGAGGAAGGAAAAATAATTTTGAAAAAAAAAAAAAAACAAAAACTGAGTAGCTGACACAAAGAACATCTAGGGAAGTGAGAAAGAGGACTCCTAAAGCAAAGAACTTTGGAAACCCAGAATCAAGTGTAATTCCTCTCTGTCCTCATAGCCAAAGTAAAGAATAACAGATTATGAGTACCATTTTTCCCTATAAAATCAACAAAAAAGCTAAAGTTTTCAGTCCTTGTATTGGAGACTGGAAACACAACCCCCCTATCTCTTTCTCTCTCTCTCCTCTTTCTCTCTCTAAATATTTTGTTTCCCCCATTTAAAAATTTCAAGCATGATTTCCATCACTACCCAGCAAGCATTTATAGCTCCACACCCACATGGACAAAACTTTATGCCAAAAAATAAATAATAAAACCCAACCCATTGGCGATTATTTTAATCACCACATGCCCAGAAGTTCAAGCTGTCAGATCATAAAACCAAGGTATTAGAATTCTCGTAGAGAGAGAAACGGAAGGGGAGAGAGAGAGAAGAAGAGGTCGAAGGAATCAAGAAATTTTATTTTATTTTATTTTTTTAAAACTCTGGGGTGTTCCAAAACTTCGAAAATGGTGAGATATTAAGCTTAGAACGGTCATGATGTGTTGGAGTATGGATTCAGTTGAAGGTCATGCGCTGTTTCCGTGGACGAAACTTTGGAATAAATGCAAATTATTCTCATTTTCCGATCACAGAAGAAGAAGAAGACGACAACAACAACAACAACAAAAACAACTCCAATGTTGTACAAGACAAACAAACATGGCTTCTAGCTGGTGTTGCAGTTACAAGATCTCGCCGCCAATCTTTCTCCAATCTCTTGTACTCTTTCTTCTTGTCGTTTCCTCTGCTTCATCCCAAGTAAACGACGACCAGAATCTCGGACAAGCGAATCAGAATCAGACTTTCCGACCAGAACAAGAACTCCAAAAGTTGAAGATTATTAAATCTCGCCTCAAGAATATCAACAAACCCTCTCTCAAGACAATTCAGGCATCAATTTGACCACTACTCACTTCCCCTGTTTTTTTTTTTTTTTTTGCTCTGTTTTTTTTTTTTTTAATTTACTTCAGTTTAATTATTTTTCTCTCTCTCTACTTTTTTTTTGGGATTTTGCAGAGTCCAGATGGTGATCTTATAGATTGTGTGTTATCTCATAAGCAACCAGCTTTTGACCACCCTCTTTTGAAAGGACAAAAGCCATTGGTGAGTTTTTTAGCTTCACTTCTGCAACTGAATTTTCTCAAATATATACAAATATACAAATATATATATATAAGTGTAATTGAATTTGAGGTGTGTGAATTTTGTAGGATCCACCAGAGAGACCAAAAGAGCAAAATAAACACAACCCATCTTCAGGTGTGAATTTTCAGCTGTGGGGATTGTCTGGTGAGTCATGTCCCGAAGGAACTGTGCCAATAAGAAGAACAACAGAAAAGGATATGCTGAGAGCTAGTTCGGTTAGAAGATTTGGGAGAAAAACTAGACGACGTGTTCGGAGAGATTCAATCAGTAACGGCCATGAGGTTAGTCCTTTATTTTTTTCAAATAAATAAAATTCATGCTCGAAGAAATACTACAATTAAAAATATATATATATATATATATTTATAATATATTTTGTACTATTTGGATTTTAGTTTGTCTTCTTCTTCTTCTTCTTTCTTTGTTTTTTTCTTTTAAAATAATAACGGAAGAAGAGGATACTCTTCAAAACAAGACAAAGAGCAACAAAGTTCAATTTGTATGAAATTATACCCCTTTTTCTTTATCTCACACTAATTTTGTTTGGATAATATTGAATATATTCAGCTCAAAAGAAATTGTCCTAAACTCACCTATTCCAGCGAAATTACGCAATCAAAAACAGTGAGATTCCTCAAGTTAGTAATACTTTCGAACTTTCATGGCAGGTGTCGTTACACTTATCTGAATGAAAAATAAATAAATATGTTTATACATATATAATATATCCAATTTAAATTTAATGTCGTTTCAGAGCCTGATCAGTGACCACTCAAACTTTCATTTACTGAAACTTTGTTATCATCGTCCTGAGAATTTTCCCAAACATAAATGAGGAATCCAAATTGAATTAAAGATGAGAGACAAGGGGAATCCCATATATCTGTCAACAAATATTGATTAAAAAAAAAATAATGGTATAGCGACTTTTCCAAAGACGAAAGTAACAATACATGTCGTATATTTCATGAGTTTACATAGGAAATAGTGATTTTTTTTTTTTAATTTTTAAATTTTTGTGGGTGCTGAAATTAATTGTTAGTATTGTGGGTACACAGCATGCAGTTGGGTATGTGAGTGGAGAGCAGTATTACGGAGCAAAGGCCAGCATAAACGTGTGGGCGCCTAAGGTCTCTAATCAATACGAGTTCAGCTTGTCACAAATGTGGGTCATCTCTGGTTCTTTTAGCGATGATCTAAACACCATTGAAGCTGGTTGGCAGGTATGTTCCTGTTTTCATCTTTAATTTCCTTCGTTTTTTTTTTTTTTTTTTTTTTCCTTTCTGAGCTTTGGGGATTCAAATTCAAAACCTTTAAGATGAATGTGCAGAATTACTGTTCGGCCGAATTGACAACCATATTAATTTTATATTTAGGAAGAAATTTTTCTTTGCTACATAATCACCCTCTCAAGATTTAAGATCAAGTATATATGCAAGCATGAACGAATTTATGATGAAAATGATTTTAAGGTTCAATTTTTTTTCTTTTTTTTTTTTTTCCCTCCTAGTGTCAATGGGGTCACGTCACATAGCTACTTATTTTGGGAGGACAAAAAAAAAAAAAAAAACGTATATTTATAGCTTGTTTGACACTCTATTTGAAGATTAATTTTGGACATTATTTAAAATGTTTTCGATAATATTTTCTCCCGTAAAATTTGAATTTATTTTTTGTTCCTATGCTCTAAATGGGGCTTAATAGTGACTATGGAACTAGAGAAACAAATTATAAGTGGAAGTATATATGTGTAATAGTTTATCTACTAGCGTGAATCTGCAAACGAGCACATGAGAGTTAGATTTAGTTTCAGTCTTTCAGAGGTCAGAAACTCATGTGTCACTCAAACTGGCAATGCCAATAGAAGACAACATGTTTTTATCATTAAATTATGTAAGAGATACCAAATAGTCAAATACTTGTTTTCCCATTTAAAGCTACTTCAGTCGACACAGGTTTTATATAATAATAGTAGCAGAGGCACCAATTTTAATCCAAATCTTTTAATAATCTTTTTATTGACAAAAATAATTAATAACAATTATTTATATATCTGTCAATAAAAAAATACAGCTCATATATCATATAAATTGATACTAAAAAAATATTAGAATTGATATCTCTACCATTTTTCTTTACTTAATTGGAGGGAAAAAACCAGAAAAACAAAACATTTAAAGCAGTTGTCAAGGCTCAACTACCTTTCATTTTCATTAATATGATTTCCGTATATTGATGTCAATAATATGGTTGCTAATTCATAAACATTTAATTCCGTGCAGGTTAGCCCAGAGCTATATGGGGACAACTATCCTAGATTCTTTACTTATTGGACTGTAAGTTTATAATGCTAGTAACCTTAATTATTCTATCAATTAATTTCATTTCTGCAAAAAAAAATAATGTAGTAATTCAATTATTTGCGTTACTTTCTTTAAGAAAATTAATTAATTAATTTTTTTAGTTGTTAATTTTAATTAATTAGTTAATTAATTTGTATTTAATGACAGACGGACGCATATCAGGCAACTGGGTGCTATAATTTGCTATGTTCAGGGTTTGTCCAGACAAATAGTAGAATTGCCATTGGAGCTGCAATCTCTCCAACTTCATCCTACAATGGCGGACAATTTGATATTAGCTTATTGGTTTGGAAGGTAACCTTACAAATATATCCTTTCCACCTTTTGTAAAAAGCCATGTTTCTCAATATAAATATATATGAAAAGAGTAAAAATGTATAAATGCTGAACATCATGATCTCTAATTAATTACACGTGATGATATGCAAGCATTATATAGGCCCTCCATAATAATTTATAATATATAGTGTCACTATTTAGTACATTCACAAATATATATATATATATGTGTGTGTGTATATTACATTTGTGTATACAACTTAAATTTGTCCGTATGGAAGATTACATGCGCGCATGCACTAGAGAATTGATTCCGACAATTATTGGACTGTAATTCTCATATGCCTTTTTTTTTTTTTTTTTTTTTTTTTGGCGTTTTCTTTATCTTCCTGGTCTGCTGCAAGATTCGCTTCTCATCCTAGCAAAAGAACTTCCTCACCACTCTTCCACCTTCTCTAGAGCTTGCTTTTCAATTTCCCTTCTTTTACAAGATGTACTTCTACTTTACAGCAATCGAATTACTATTCTACTTTCCTTTTTTTTTTTTTTTCCCTTTATACTCTCCTTGCTTTTTGACATGGTTATTACCGGTTAAAAACTAGCACTAATAAAAAAATAATAACAAAACCCACATATCACGTAAGTTGATACAACGTATTTTTTACAGGATCCGAAGCACGGAAATTGGTGGCTAGAATTTGGATCGGGAATTCTGGTTGGATACTGGCCATCGTTTTTGTTCACGCACCTAAGAGAGCACGCAAGCATGATCCAATTCGGAGGAGAAGTGGTGAACTCAAGGCCATCAGGGTTCCACACATCCACACAAATGGGAAGTGGGCATTTTGCAGGAGAAGGGTTTG
Source organism: Ficus microcarpa (assembly GCA_025413485.1). Lineage (NCBI taxonomy): Eukaryota > Viridiplantae > Streptophyta > Magnoliopsida > Rosales > Moraceae > Ficus > Ficus microcarpa. The sequence continues at coordinate 3,412,094 of CM046385.1, read as the reverse complement.
GAAAAGCGTCATATTTCAGAAACTTGCAAGTTGTGGACTGGGATAATAGCTTGGTTCCTTTGTCAAACCTTAAAGTTTTGGCTGATCATCCAAATTGCTACGACATACAAGGAGGGATTAATAATGTTTGGGGTAATTACTTTTACTATGGTGGCCCAGGAAGAAATGTGAGGTGTCCCTAAGGGAGCTTTTTTTTTAAAAAAAAAAAAAAAAAGGGTATAGATGTGGGTTTTTTTTTTCAATTTTTTTAAAATTTTTATATATATGTCTTTTTTTCCCCTAATTATTGGGTCAAATTGGGTTTGATCGATCTCTTGATCAATGGGAAAGTTTGGGGTATTCCTATATTTATTTTCTTTGTTAATCCAAAATTTTTCTTTTCTTTTCTTTCTTTTCTAACTAACAGGTGATCCATTAATTTTATCACCCTTAGGGATTTGTGTATATTTGCGAAAAAAGAAGATATATAGTGAATATATTACGGTTTGTGAATTTTTGGTTTTCCCCTTTTCTTTCAATGGTACTTGGAAATGTGTTACAAGGATTCAAAAGTGGTGTTTATATTTGCATTGGAAAAAAAAAAAAAAAAAAGGGATAAATAATATCACTAAAAAATGTTAAAAGTGAAATCAACCGATTATTAAATTAACATATAAAAAAAAGTTACAAATATTTATTTTATAAATATTCATGATAGAATATGCAGTACCACAGCTCCATAATGAATTACCTACCAAACATTGAATGGAAAATTCAAATTAGTAATGCCTCACAAATTAATTCGAAATTCACTCAACTCTTTCAGTGTCTGTCATATCTTCAGGGACACGCGTCTTTATTGTTTCCAACACATAATAAGTAGTGATTTATTATAATAATGAATGATGCCAGATAGGGATAGAGGGGGGTCTTCCTTGCCTTAGAAGACAGTCTTGAAAACAAATATAGTGTCATTATTTTCCCCAAAATATATATATATATATACATATATATATGATGATGAAGACTTTAGTATCCCACTGATCGTAAAACAATACAAAGAAAAATAAAAACTTTTTAACCTATGAATAGAAGAAGTAGTAGTAGTAAAGTGGAGAAAATGCAACCAAGTCTAAAGCATTAAATATATATATATATATATATTTCGTATACACATACGTATATAGATAGATAGATATATAGTGGAAATTAATTAGTTGAGTTAGCATGATGCGACTCAGTACTCGGGGTAATAATAGCAATTAATTAGCGGCCGGCTCATTGGATTGTGTTCCCACGTGAAGTTGTCTAGTTAAGACATGCAAGTTTAATTATATATATATATATATATATATATAAGAGGGTTAAAATTTGATTTGCCAACAATCTTTTTCTTAAAGTATACTTTGTTCCTCAAGGGTTATCATTCATATTCACATATAGTTAACTTCACGTAGTAGGAAAAGCTGTCGACATTATCATGCACAACTTAGATTCCTTTTTTTTTTTTTTTTTTAATTTATTTAAATTGAATTTAAAAAAACACACACACACACAAACACAACAACAACAACTCAGTCCAATGAGTACTTCAACCACGAAACGATTTCTCCTGCACGTCTTCAAAATAGAAGAAGAACAAAAAAAACACGTAGGACCTTAATCTTGCTAATAATTCTAAGGATATTACTTAAAAATAAAAGGACATATCAAGTCAGCTGTTTTTTTTTTTTTTTCGAGGTGATTCATTTAATACGAGTCAAACTAGTGTAATAATAATTTGATATCATTCTTATTTGAATTAATTTCATGAATGCCCCTTAATTATATACCCTATTTCATTTTACCTCATTAATTATATAAATCATTCATTATATCATTTGATAAATACAAAGTCATTGAAGTTGTCCCTTCCATTTATTTCAATCTATAACCGAACTATTTTGGTGACATGGCAGGAAATTAAAGGCTAATAAATAATATTTTAAATACAATCTCTAGTTATTAAAACAATTATATTAAAACAAAGTTAAATCAGTTTTATTATTTCTTAAAAAAAGAAAAGTTTATTATTAACATAAATCTAAAATAAAAACAAAAATTAATTTAAGGTTTCTCTCTCATCATCTTCATCTCTCTCTCCCACGCCCACCAACGCCATCCACCACGCCAAACTCTGCAACCATTCAAGCTAAACTTCATCATATCAGTACAATAAAAGAGAAACATTCTCTCTCTCCTCCCTGCTTTCTTTATGCTCGATGACGTCAGATTTCTACTGCACATCACAGGTCGAATGAGATATGGAGGGCGGCCAACTGAGTCAACACGGACTTCATCATATCTGTGATAGAGTGTGGCCGGCAATGGTGAATCTGAGAAAAGGAAATTTTGGGGTTTTTTTCAAATAATATTTTTGAAATGAAAATTGGGGTGTTTTAGTATTATTTTTTGTAGAAGAAAATCAGGAGAAAAATCAAAATGAAAAAAATAAATAAATAAATCTCACATGTTAAAAAATTGGGGGGGGGGGGGGGTGGGATTTGACGCCTCCGTGGGTCATGAACACACTCGCCATACATTTTTTTCACAGTAAAAGTTTATTATTATTATTTTTTATTTTTTATTTTTTGGAAAGTTTCATCAGTAAACGTTTTGTTCGGAGAAAACGTCATGGGAAGAAAACAAAAAGAATGATGGAGCTCAAGATTATAAGATGGTAAACTTTTTTTTTTCCCCCTGAAAATTATAAGACGGTGAACTGAGCAGTGATTAATGTTGTTAATAATTAATGATGGTTGGGTTCCTTTGATATGATATAATCTTCCCGATCTTATTTAAATTTTAATGTTTTTTTTAATTATTTTTATAATATTATTTAATTATTAAGGTTTTCATTTTAAATAATATTAATTAGTCTTATTTCCATGCCACATTAGCAAGACTTTTAAAGTTACCGACGGAAGTGGATGGAAGGAGCAATTTGAATAACTTTGAATAAATTAAAGGACACAATAAATGGTTTTGATAATTTAAAAGATAAAGTAAAATATGATACATAATTTAAGAGGCATTCGTAAAATTAGGGTACATAATATGATACATAATTTAGGATACATTCATAAAATTAATCTTTTTTATTTAATCTTTTTTTATTATAATTTTTTTTAACAGAATATCTTAGTGCATGTTTTTAAAAATTAAGACCAATCAAAAATCACAACGAAATATTAAAGAACACAAAAGCAAAGAGATTTAACAGTTCAAATAATAGCTAGAGTTCCATATATTTTACCCAAGAAAAAAAAATCTCAACAACGTTTTTGTCTGTATTTAGGATGGATAGACAGCAAGCAAAACGCAGAGGAAATGCCAAAGATGGGTCAAAAAAGTATGTCGTGGACCGACCACATCTGTTGGGAAGTACTTTTTTAATTTTACAGCTCACCCTTGACTTCATCACATCTCTCCTTGGTCAGATTCTAATTTTGTTCCCATTTATCATTTTTTCAAAAAAAAAAACAAAAAAAACAAAAACAAGAAACTTTAGCCAGGATGGATTCGGGTAGGAGTAGGTTGGTGGTTTACCCGTTTCCTTTGAATGAACCACCTAAACGTCACAAGGGGTGACAGACACAGGCTACAGCATTACGTGGCAGGCCTTTTAAGCTGACACGTGGCATTAAATCCAAACAAACAAAACTAGCTGACAGCTCTCTTTGCACCATCAGTATCAGTATCTAGATTCTAGGCTAGATGTTCGGTTTTGGTCTACGAAACGACAATAAGTCCCCATTAGTGTTGCCACGATTTCCTTGTAAGGGAGTAAGGAATTTCAAGACAAGACGACAACCTTAGGAACTGAGAGAGCGTTTAGCTTTTTTATTTCCAACATTGATTTTTCTTTTTGTTTTTTTGGCAGGTTAGGGTACGGGAATTTTTTACCTCCCAAGACACTCTAAGGAGTGGCTCCAAACACAAGGAGTCAAAAAGAGCATAAATTTTGAACCATTTCTAAGAGTATAAAATTTTATTTATTTATTTTTTTTTTTTTTGGGCCAAGATTTTGATTTTGACTCCTTGATTTCTTCATCACCCACTCGTCATCCTCTTTTTAGCTTCTCTTTCGGCTGTTCTGAGGATAAAGTTTGCATGCTTATGTTTTGAACGAATTGCTCAACTCTTGTTTTTGTCTCTCATTTGCAGATAATTTTGCTACTTCTAGACATGGTTTAACTACTTTTGTCTCGAAATAGACTAAAAATTTGCAGTCACTTTTAACGAAAAAAGGGCAAAATGTTTCTCGTTGATATCAGTAAAGTAAAAAATAATGACCTCAGCAACATCTAATATGTCACTTCCAGCCTTTACGTGCCTTCGACTTTACTTATGGACCAATTTTTGACATTTTGTCCTTAAAACTTTGGCTGAACCCCAAAAAATACGGATGGTGGGGATTAAAAGTAGTTGCTTTTTGGATGTTGAAGAGAGGACTTTGTGAACCGAGCCGCATAACATTCTCTTCTCTCGCGGAATAGGGATAAAAACCTAATAGGCCTTCGTATTTTAGCACAATTTAGCTTAACGATAATTCTGTATTCTCATTAACGTTTAAGTATTGAGTTCAAATCCCCCGCTAAGACTAAGTAAGGGGAGGGGAGCCCACATCATACAAACAACAAATTTTTTTTTTTTTTTTTTTTTTTTGTCATACACACAAAGGAGTAACACTTCTTACAGGATAAATCGATCACAAAATTTTCAAAAAAAAATCATAGTAAACTCATAAGTAGAAAAACAAGAAGTAATTAACCAAACGAACTGCCAAATGCCAAAACTGGGGAATAGTGTTAGTTGTTGAATGATAATGGAATCAACTAATAGTCCAATTAGACACAATTTGTTTCATTAGTTGTGATCTACTTGCCACATTCCAGAGCAGGACGAGAAGCCCGAACTGAACCGTAATTCTACCATACAGCTAACGCCAGACAGTAGAGATCTACCTCCTGCAAAATCGATTTTTGACGGACGAGGATGAAGCATCTTCACTTTTTTTTTTTTTTTTTTTTTTTAAATCGAACGGGGCATTCTTCGGCACGATATACATTATTCCACCTAAGAAAACTGGCACATTCTATAGGCAAAATGGAAAGCCATGTAGAGACTACTCAAAATCACCTCTACGGGAGTTTAAATTCTGAGAACAAGAAAGACAAAAATAGAAAGGCAAAAAAAATGGGGGGAAAAACTCAGTCCACACATATCTCCTCAAGCAACTTCTTGCTGGCCTCACTCACTTCCACCTCCTCCATTTTCAATCGGCGATGCAATGACGGGTTCGTTCTTCCAGCAGCAGCATAAGTTCTTATTAAAGATTCCAACACATCATTGCCTAAGGTATCTACGACCTTCTTCAAAATCTCCAGTAAACCTTCAGCGCCGTCTACATCTTTCTCTTGCTCAAAATGCTGCATCAAGGTTTTGACTACATCTGGTGATGGAATCCACTTCTGACCATCCCCTTTGCCGGTTGATACTGCATTGGCAACACAATCAACTGCGGATTTGAAATCATCATGCCTCAAATAATAATCCAAAAAGATCTCCCAGGTTTTCGCATTGGGTTTGGCCCCTCTCCGGCGAGCATTTTCCTTGAGTTCCTGAGCCTTCTCAAGTAAATTATGTTTAGCAAAAGCTCCAATCAGAACATTTGCAACCCGAATGTCATAAGTTGAGCAATATGATTGCCATTCCCTGAAACACTTCTCTGCACCTGGTAGATCTTTCAAATTAACCAACGCCTGGATCATGTTTAAGTAGCTTACGTTTGAAGTGCTAGGATATGCCAATCTCAAAGATCGCCATACCCGATAAAGTTCAAGCAGATTTCCCGTTCGACCATATAGTGTAATTAGAAACTGGAAAGCAGCATGATCTTTGTGGGCATTTTTCTTCTCCAATTCCTTGAGTGCATTTTCTGCCTTCTCAAACAAACCAGCATCAACATAAATTGATGCCAAGTTGCTATACGTTGTCCAATCACTGACAACTTGGCCATCCCTCTTAAACTCATCGAAAACCCTTTCAACCCTGGAGATATCATCAACGGAAGCAAGAGCTCGTATCCAGATATTATACGAAAAAGAATCCAGCATAACACTGGCTGCCTTCATTTCTTGTATGATAGCAGGTATTCTTTCCGGATGCCCCGTCTTCGCATAAAGAGTCATAAGGCTATTGTAAGATATGGAGCTCAAAGGAAGATTGAGTTCCTTCATCTTCTCCTTAAGAGCTTCAGCTTCTTCCGTCATCAATTCCTTGCAGTAACAGTTAAGCAGCGCCCCATAGGTAAGATGATTCTTATAAGATTCAGGAAGATCAACGAAATAATTTTCTGCAGCAGTAATACCCTTAGCTTTGCCGATTAAATCTAAATGTATAGCCTGATCACTGGCTGTCTTGTTTACTCCCCTCTTAGTCATCGTTTCGGAGAGCTGTAGAACATAAATCAGTCCACCAAGAAGAGTATAAACAATTGGTAAGGCGAGGATAAAAAGAGGGTCAAAAATCAATCACGATTTCACTTCCAAATAAAAGCCTCTCTATACACATGAACCAAGACGATCTCACAAATGCCAATTTTAATGCTATATTTGAGACCCAAAAAAAAAAAAAAAAAGTAAAAATGGCATATTTCATTTTGTCATTCCATTTTTGTGCTCCAATGCATATTGCTCAATCTGCTTTCTGTCATAAATCTTAAGCTTTGAAACTTCTAAAAGTAAAATTTTCAATTGTTAAATAATTTGAAAATTGAAAATGATAATATTATGATTATTAAGTTAAAAAAAAAAAAAATCAACATATGAACCAATAAGCAACAAATGCCAAAACTTGGTGCCCAATTTGGCATCAAGTATACTATGTAGCAAAGCTGCATATATCAAATTTGAATCAAGTTTAGCAATGCATCGGAGAATGCTTTTTATTTTTTTCTTCGTCAAAAAAATTTTAAAACAAAAATACAAACAGATGTCAAATTTTGACATTGGCATAAAATGACATTGCATAAGATGCTGTAATAATTATTAAATACAATACTAATACACATCTCATAAACTCCACAAAAATATACGTATATATACAACTCTTTCTACAAATCCAGCAATTAGCAAGTAACGTTACATTTTGAATTTCTAAGCACCGAAAACGAGGAAGAGGAGGTAAAAAGAAGAGGACCTTGAGAGCAGGCAAATAAAGCCTGCGATCGCGAAGCTTCCGGAGAGTGAGGTCGACCTCCCATTTGAAGACTCGCTTGCGGCTCTTGAGGAACTCGTTGAGGTGGCGGCGGACACTGACCTCGGAGCCTCCGTCCTTGAACAGCCTCTCGTACAGAGCTTCCTCCAAGTACTTGCTCGACCGTCTCCCCACGCTCTTGCTGCGGCTCAGCAGATGAAACGCCATTCTCGACCTCTCCGAAGACTAGGGTTTTTCGCTCTCTCTCTCTGCTGATATGCGATCTAAAGCCCTGAGGTTTCAGAAGCAGGAGCAAGACTGCTGTCGAGGGTCGACCCTTGCCTCGTTGGAAAACAACGGGCTGTGGAATTTGGGCTTGAATATGGGCTCCGACTTGGGCCCATGAGAATTTGGATCCGGGCTTTTTAAATGGGCCAGCCGAGTTGCCGAAGAACAACACAAATAATACTGAAGATTACCAAATGTAGTCAGGTAGGATACAGAAAAAAGTATTTTGCTATAATACTCTTCTAGAAATGGTCCGTGTTGACACAAATACTGAAGGGTATTTGGTAGAATACGGATGGTATTCTATCAGAAGTAAAATACGGTCAAAGATAATTTTGAAAATATATCTATTATTGACCTTTCACTTGTCTTCTAAGAGGTCAAAAAACCCTTAAGTCAGTAGAATACGTGTAGTAGTGTGGTAGAACACGGCAGAGATAATTATGAAAGAAACAATATTAGGAAGATTAACTCTAATTCTAATTTTTTAAATATCAATTCATGTATCATATTTTAATTGATAGAAACAGTTATTGATTTAATAATATTTTAACCACTTATCAATAATATAATGACAACTCATATACCACATAAGTTAATATTAAAAAATTGAAATTAAAATTGATGTCCCTAATATTTTACTTTTAAAAATACATATAAAATTAATCTTTAACTTATTTTATAAGATCAAGAATCATGAATTCACTGTGAATGTGACAATATTCCAATGGTCTGCTCTTTTTGAGACAATCCTCAAAATCATCAATATATATATATATATAGATATAACAAATTTACAAAACTAAATAAAGTTACTAAAAAAATTTTAAAATATTTAAGAAAATGAACAAATTTATTAGATAGATAATCTATTTACTAAAAATAAATAATTGACAACTCAGAAAATTTATTGTTTATTTTAAATATTTTTAAAATCTATTAGTTACTTTAATTATTTATTATAAAATTTGATTTACTTTTTTCTTTAAAAAAATCAGACCACCAACTTATCACTAATTAATTATTTATCTGAGATAAATAATCATAAAAAAAATCAGACCATTAACTTATTACTAATCAATTATTTGTCTGAAAAAATAATCATGATTTGACACGAATATTTCTTCAGATGCAGAGGTTTATTTATTTATCTTAAATTTAGAGATTTAGGATTGTAAGTTCAAATTTTATATCTTATAATAAAATTAAATATTAAATTATTATAAAATTATGTTTATAACATGATCATGGTTAATAAAATTATGATTCACAGTTAATCACTCGGTCAACTTTCATAGCTTTTTTTCTTCAACGAAAAACTATTATTAGAGCTGGAGAAAATATATTTTATACTTCTTGGTCGAAAAACTTACACGATCCGATGCAGTTGGGATTAACACATGTGGACTTCAATTATTTATCTGGTCCACAATATGAGATCAGTTTTTTTTTTTTTGTTTTTTTGTTTTTTCTTGGATGATTTAAAAAGGACACTTCAGATTAGTATGATTTAGTATAATCTCACTTTCCTTTTGCTAGTCAGTATAATCTCATTTTTAATTCAATACCCACCCTAGAGATGGGAATTATTAGTAATTACACTATCTAGTAGCACCTTAGAGCAAAAAGTTAGCCAAATTAATGAAAAAAATAAATTTAAAAAAAAAGTCTCAAAGTGGAAATATAATACCCCCTTTTCTTCCTCCTGTTTTTTACTTTTTTTTTTTCTTTTTCCAGGAATAAATAAATAAAAGTGGAACTGGAAACAAACCATTGGAGGGTGACAAAATTTTATCAGAGCAAAAAAAAAAAAAAAAAAAAGTGACAAAATTTTAGTTAGCCAAAAAAAAAAACAAAGGGTGGGGGGTGGAACAATTTGATTTACACAAAGTCGTAATCAGAAAGAGAGACACAAACAAAAACTGTGGTCCGTATATAACCGAACCATCTGGAAATTGGACCGTCTTTTTTTTGGTTTTTTTTTTCTTGAGGCACACGAATTTCCAACACGTTCTAAAGGTGGAATTAATTTACAAATTCGAAGAAATCATCATTTACGTCACATGAATTTTCTGGTTAATGTGATTCGGGTGATTTATTAATGTACTTAATTAATTTATTCCCTAGTCTTAACAGAGATTAATATATAATTTCTTATAATAATCTACTTCGAATAGACTAATGAACCTCTAGAAGTTTCCCAAGCTGGATGTTTCTACAATCGAGTACCAAAGATTTTGGGCCCTTTAATACTTTACTCTTTACATCAAGTGGGGATACGTTCACGTGGCCCACGCATCAACTACCGCACACGTGGTTTTTTCATCACCACTACTGTATTTTATTTCCAATATAATATTAATATTCTTTTTAAAATTTAATCGAAAAAGTTGTCAAACCAAAAATTTTATAATAATAAAACGAATTTATTGTGAAGATTTTTTGTATTTTACATTATTAAGTATAACTATTGTTTTAATTATTAGACTAAATTTCTTAACTGTATGAGCTGCCAATTTAACATTATAAATTTTTAAGATGGATATTCATAAATTTTAGACTTTGAAAAACTAATCCAATAATTAAACAGTAATTTTCTTTATTAATTTTATAAATAAAAAATCTTAGTGTAAAAGCTCTTTGTAACAAACATTCACAAAAAAACACTCCCTGGTAAATTAAATAATAATGAGAAGGACGAAATGAAAATATGGAAAATGACCGCTTTATGGAATCAATTAATCAGTTTTTTAATACATGTTTTAAATTTTATCAATCAATGATTTAATAATCATTCACTGATAAATTACGATAAATAACTTATTGATCTAACAACCAACCATTTTCCTTAAAAAAAAAAAGGATGTTCAAAACATTCCTTAATCAAGTATTTAATGGGAATTGCAAACAGAACAATTAAATTGAATCATTGATTAATAAGCTTTAACAGTATTAGGAAGATTATGAATTATTTTAACGAAATTATATAACTTTTCCGCGGTATAGGAAAGGCAGTCAAAGGTGTTAATCGTTTTATATCGTATAGATATCGTAGGGTCTAAAAGTGGGAGGCTCACAACTCACCATATACTCTCTCTCTCTCTCTCTCTCTATATATATATATATATATATATGTATATTATATTATTTTGTAGTTTAGTGAGGGGGAAGCTGAACAACCCCAACTCCGTTTTGTAAAATATTTTTATTCTTACTTGCGGTCTTTTGTTATTTTTGGCAGCCAAACACGAAATCAGCATGTGTCCACGCAAAGGCCGTTCAATGTTGAAGATTTGACCAATCCCCCCAACGCTCATGGTATGAGCGTGTACACATGACATTTTCCCATTTTCCCGTTTCCATTTCCCATTTGCAAATTGTGTGACCAACTTCTTTGATAGGTAGAGTCTTTGCATGAGAATGATCTCTTTCTTCCAAATAAAATAACATACCCCATCAAAGAAATATGAATTATCAAAGAAATATGAATTGTCCAAATCACATCCACAGGATCAAGAACAACATGAGAGACTATCTCGAGTTAAAAAATAAAGAACGAATCAGATTCTAATCCAAATCACTTAAAAAAAAAAAAGCATACTTGATGCACTTCAACAAGAAAGAGAAAGAAAATAAAATTTAAAGAATCTAAAATGAAATCAATCGTGCGTCATATGCTAAAGAAACATACTTTTATTTAAAACAACAACGTCACATGTAATTTTCTTTATCAATGCACAACTTTGCATTTTCTTAACAGTCATGGGAGAATTCTACCTTTCTATCTATACAATACAGTCTTTTAAGAATTTCGTAAATTGTCTTATCTTACTTTTAATTTGATATGATTGCGTTATTATCTTAAAATTTCAGTATTCTACTAATAAGGTAATTTTCTTACCAAAACTCTTTTCTTCCACGTCATATTGTTGCATTGGAATGCACTTAAAAAAATGGCGCGTGAGTGAGAAGTGAGAAGGATTAAAGACAGAGAAATAGGAGGACATTGATGAAACGGATAAGGGGGTGGTCACACAGTTGGGCGTTGGTTGATAAGGAACCTTCCAGCTTAGCACCAGCGCACAAGACCTGTAAAGAAACGTCTTCTTTCTTCTATTTATTTTTAGAAATATAACCCCAAAACCCAAAAACAATTCCATAAACTCCCTATCCAATATTTATATGCTAAAATTTTATTACCAAAAGCAGGTGTCTCCATCAACCAAACCTGTAAATCTGATGCAGAAAATTTGGGACTCCAATCTTTTTTAGAAAAAAACAAATTTTTGGGAGAGGATCTCTAGGGGACACGTGTCACAACTAAAACCGAAGTTTTTTTTTTTTTACCCTTATTAAAATTAAGGACAAAAAATTATGAACAGCAAAAGGGTTCTGATTGGTCGCGCCTCCTGTCCTGGTAAACAACGAGAGCGGCCGGAAGCGAGAAAATTGTGGGAAACGCATTTTTCAAAGTCTCTCTAATAAAAACAAATTTAAAAAAAAAAGTAAAAAAAGAAAAAATTATTCCCCTTCAAAGGTGTTTCAGAGGCCTCTTCCTTTCTCCCATTTTAATGGGTTTGACGTAGAGGAGGAGGTCTCTGGAAAGTTTGAGCCTTCCTTGTTCATTTCCAGGATCTCTGTTTTGCTATTAAACAAAAAATTTAAAAAAAAAAACTCTTTTTTTTTTTTCTTTTCATTTTTGCGGATTGAAAAAAGAAGAGAAGATGATCAGAATGTGGAGAGCCTCACTGCAATTAGCGGAGCTGTTCGTGAGCTCTCTGGTTCATATGCTATATGGGTTTTACATTTTCAGCTCAGCCGTGGCCGGTGATCTCTCTCAGGCTCTCAACGAGATCTTCTTCAAGCCCAGCACGAATTCCGAGGTCAAAGAGGAGCCTCTCCCAGAAAAAACAACAGTGACCACCGCCGATAACCTCCCTCCGATCGTTTTGGTCCACGGAATCTTCGGTTTCGGCAAAGGGGTAACTTTTTTTAAATCATTTCTCTTCTCTGTAAAGTGGGTTTGAATTTGTTTCTCTCTCATTTGGGTTTTTTGAAGAAAAATTAAGATTTTTTTTTGGGTTTTTTTAGAGATTGGGAGGGTTGTCGTATTTCGCCGGGGCAGAGAAGAAAGACGAAAGGGTTCTCGTGCCTGATTTGGGGTCCTTGACCAGCATTTACGACAGGTATGAATGTATTTTTGTGTTTGAAAAGGTTAAGAAATAATCCTTAAAAAGAAAAAAGAAAAAAAAAAGTTCTATTTTCGTCAAAAGCAAAATTATTTAACGGGCTTGGGATTGGATTTTCAGGGCTCGAGAATTGTTCTATTATTTGAAAGGTGGGCGAGTGGATTACGGGGAAGAACACAGCAAGGCTTGTGGGCACTCCCAGTTTGGTCGTTTTTATGAACAAGGTTCATCTTTTTTCTTTTTCTTCTTTTCTTTTTTCTTTCCTCTTTTTTTTTTTTTTTTTTTTTTTTTTTTTCATTTTGTACCTTTTTTTTTTTTTTTTTGCTTAAACTTATTCATTAATTGTTATATTATACATGTATATGTAATTATACAGGGCACTACCCTGAATGGGATGAAGATCACCCAATTCACTTTGTGGGCCATTCCGCTGGAGCACAGGTTGTTCGAGTTCTGCAACAAATGCTTGCTGATAAGGTCAGTTGAATTTGTGTTGGTCAAATGAGATTAGTGCAAAATATGAAAAAATCTCCTTATTTTGTTTCGTGATTTTATTTCACTTCAGGCGTTTAAGGGATATGAGAACACTAATGAGAACTGGGTTCTGAGCATAACATCCTTGTCAGGAGCTTTCAATGGAACTACAAGAACCTACTTAGATGGAATGCAGTGAGTTTCATTTTCACTTTCAAATTCCTTATTCTCTCTGGTTATTACCGGTTTTATGCTAGTTTGTTAAGAAAACAGTAACACCATAATGTTAAGAATTTGACATTTTAATCCTTACAACAAATAAGAACACACGATTCCTAGTGGTTCACCATAAATATGAGAGATACGTTCATTTTCAGCCGCCGTAGAATTTCAGTACATTGAAGAAAATTTGTGGGAGAAAATCACCCCTCTCAAACTCTTAACACGTAAAAAATGGTACACCCATCATAAGTAATTTGGGGCAACATAGGTCCATGAGTGAAAAGAAATCACAAAAAGAGAACAACCAAGACAAGCATGACAAATTTTTAATGTTGCCGATATGGAAATTTTCTAGAGTTTTTGAGTTATTGTTATTGGCTATTCCAAAATACTAGATTTGTCACTGGTGTTGCAGGCCAGAAGATGGAAGGACCCTGAAGCCTATATGTCTGCTGCAGCTCTGCCGTTTAGGCGTGATAATCTACGATTGGTTTGATATTTCTTGGCTGAAGGCCTATTACAACTTCGGTTTCGATCACTTCAACATGTCTTGGAAGAAGGCGGGCATTTGGGGTCTTGTCGATTGCCTCTTGGGGAATGCAGGTCCATTTGCCTCAGGAGATTGGATCCTCCCGGACCTTACAATCCAAGGGTCTCTAAGACTTAACAGTCATCTACATACATTCCCCAACACTTACTACTTTAGCTACGCTACTAAGCGGACTAAAAAGATCTTCGGTGTCACAGTTCCTTCTGGGATACTCGGAATTCATCCATTGCTTTTCATTAGAGTTTTGCAGATGAGCCAATGGCGTCACCCTTCTGATGTTTCACCCCCTTACAAAGGCTATAGGTAGGTCCTTGAATGCTTATTAATGTTTCAGCTAGTTTCTAGTTAGATGTTTCAAATATGATATCATTTCTTTTTTTGCTTGTTGACTTTTTGTTCTAGTTTTCGTATATGCATTTGTACTATGACCAAGTTTGACTTGGTTGTCGGAAAATCTCTAGAACTCCTAAGCATTGACTTTGTGCTCTTTAAAAAATATACAAGTTTTCAGTTTTATTTATTGCTTGAACACTGCATATGCAGAGATGAGGATTGGCACGACAATGATGGAGCACTGAACACCATATCCATGACCCACCCTCGTCTCCCCATTGAACATCCAAACCGCTTTGTGGCAAATGATTCGGATTGCCAACCCTTGGAACCGGGCATCTGGTTAGTAATGCCTCTAGTTCTTTTCCACTTGGTTTAATCACCTTAGTCCTCTTAAGCAAGAGTTAATCCAATACAATTTGAAAGCGTAGAACGTGATTTGTTGCTTCTAGTTTTAGTCGCTACTTGCTAGCTGAAAAATCGTGAACATCCAAGATCAATAAAAATATTGGATGTGATTGAAGCTAATTCAAGATTTGGAACTTGGCCGGTATGCAGGTACTACAAGATCGTGGAAGGCGATCACATACTGTTCATAGTGAACCGGGAAAGAGCAGGAGTCCATTTTGATCTCATATACGACAGCATTTTTGAACGCTGTAGAAAGCATGTATTTAGGAAAACTCCACCGACATTACCAAACCAAACCCACCAATAGTTTAGCATTTGTCAAGGACAATTGAAAAGAATGCAATTAAAGAGCAGCACATTATTCAACTATGATGTAAATATGGATAATCATAATTTCCATTACTCTTCTTCTCTTTTGCATTTTCCACTTTTTGTAGTTCTTACAGCTTTGTGAGAGATAATAGAGGTTTGGCGCTTGTTGTTCACTATTTTTGGCACCTTTTCAATGGAAAAAAATTGCTAGACATGATTATTGGTGAGGACGAATACGGGGTTTTTATTTATTTATTGAAATCAGGTAGAGATAGACATCTAAGATCAAGTTCTATTGTGATTGGTTAATAAAGCGTGGTGAAGATCACCACTGATGATATATAACATAAATTGTTCATTCAAATTTATGAGGGTTTTTTATTTTTTTATTTTTGGCCCCCTCGGAAATAATGCTCCAAGGTTCAGTGTTTCTTCTCATAATCTCTTCTCAAGATCTCTTTATTATTATCATCATAGATAAAAGGACGAATATTGATTTTCGTCCTTATTCCAACACTTATCACATGGTGCTCTTTAACTCTCATAACGTGACTTTTGTTTTGTTTTGTTTTTTTTTTTTTTTTTTTTCACTTTGCTTGACTTATCTTGTTTTAAAAGAAAAAAATTTCTTTGCCCTTGTTGAAACAATTCTTCCCAAATAGATTTACATTTGAACATTTTTTACTCTCAACTAATAATTTAGACAATAAACTATTTCCGCCCATGCTTTTCAATTAATAATAATAATGCTGTCTATGCCATGTTTATTTGTTTATTTGTGTTTTTTTTTTTTTTTTTGACAATGTCATTTGTATCTTTCCGTCAGATTGTCGTTTCTAAGGTTCATATCATTTGGGTGTCGTTTTTTTTGGTTTTTTCTGTTATCAATTTTATGTCGTAATTTAGGTTCTTGTCGTTTATTTGGTTTGTACAGATTTCTGGTTTATGTCGTTTGGAGGAAATAGTCGCTTTTAGTTTTTGTCGCTGTTTTGATATCCTCCTGTCGATTCTCAGGCTCTGTCGTTTTTATGTCTAAGGTTTACTGGCTTTCCTGCCTTTTTCAAGTTGATAATTGTTTCCTGGTGTGGCGTTTTCTCATGTTTTTATTTTTTATTTTTAAACCTTGATGTTGTATCAATGTTTTTCGTTAGTTTCCAGAATGATGTCGTTTATTAATCTTTTTGTCGTTTTCTTGTTTACCCATTTTCTGATTATGACGTCTGGATGTCGTTTGATGTCGTTTTATGGTGTCCTTGTTTCCATGAGCAATGTATACCTAGGACCACATATTTTTCTTCATCACATGACTGATTCTTAAAAAAAAAAAAAACAAAGAAAGAAAAAAAAAACGGAAAGAATTAGAATTACCAACATTTTAAGAATTCATGAGTTATTTGGTCAGTTTGAAAGAAAAGAGATTAAATCATCACGTCATTAAGAGTTTAAGAATAGTTTAGACAAATTAATTGAAGTTTAATGTACGAAAAAGTTTTTTAATATATTATTTTTCTTATTAAGGATTTTAATTAAAGCATTGAAATAAGAGTAATATTCAATATAAAAAGAAAAAAAAAAGAAATAAGAGTAATATTGATTGTATTCTCTAGCGTTTTGAACTTTTTTCTTCTCTTTTTAAACGAATTTTGCTCGTGATTTCTGTCGTACTTTGTTCAATTAACAATCATAATGACATGTTCTTTCAATCTTGTTGTGATGGTGTATTTAATTTAATTAGTCGATAAAAAAAATATGTAGCTGAGTTAATAAGCTAAGCTATGATTTTTCCTCTTTAGATGATATTAGGTTCTTCAAAGCCACAACATTTGTACAAAAGAGCAAAAACGACAACAACGCCAACAAACTAATATAGCTTCAAATATGACGAAGCGTTTAAAAAAAGGGGGGGGGGGGGGGGAGATCGTGTTAATCGACAGCGTATTAAAAAATGACAAATACTAATAAAAATAACTATATCAGATACAAAACGTAAAAAAAAAAAAAAAAAAAAATCGGTCAATCAATCTGGCAACGTCAGTAACCAACAATAATATGTTGTAAAATGACAGTAGCTTCAACTACGATAACGCTTGAAGATGGGGGCAGGTTCTATAAACGACAGACTTTAAAAAGATGGAGAATCCTTAACGACAATTACTAAGAAAAACGACAAAAACGAAAATACCTGAACATTTTTAAAACCTGACAATGTCGACTACAAGAAAAACAAATGAAAATGAAAAATTACAACCAACGGACAACAATGACTTCAAATACGACAAATATTGGTATCAACGACATACAATTGAAAACGACTGACATTTATGAAACGACCAGATCTTTTTGCAAGCGTTAAAAATTCTAAATACGACAATAACTTCAAATACGAGAACAGTTGAAAAAGATATGTACGACAAACATTTGAAAGGACATATTTGCAAAAACTTTACAAAGAAAACGACTATATTTCAAAACGACGAACATTTCTAAAGCCACCCATATCTTAAATTCTAACGAGAAATACTCATCACAAAAAATGACAATAACTTCAGATACGACAAATGTTGAAAAGACAATGTGGTCAAGGCAAAATGGTGGCGTATCGAAAAAGGATAAAACGACAATAGATCATAACGGAAACGGCCACATCTACTTCAAACGACAGAACTTTTAAAATGCACAACGTCTCCATCAAAACCAAATGGCAATAACACTTTTAGGAGATTTTTACGATCTAAACTCTCATTTTTCATCCTCCGCAGTTTTAATTGTTATATTAATTATTCAATAATCTGATTTTGATATGTGAATAACAGCAATTTTGTGTCACACGTTGCAAATTTTTTTACTTAATACTCTGACATTAAAGTGTCGAGACATTAGTTTAACGATTAAAATTGCAATATCTACTTTGACTCTATTCGTCAGTGAACCAGCCAGGCCTTTTATAGCGAAAAACCTATAATTTTGATTGACAATGAAAAGTACAGGTCCTATAGTAGATTAACTCCTCAACTTTGAAAACAAAATAAACAAAGAAATTCAACAAAAGTAAAACCCAATTCGTTAGTTATCAGTTAATTAATCGTTCCAGCACCAAGTGCCTAACCTAACAATTGATTCAATAGACTATCTCCAATTGCTTAATGCTTCAATCATAGTCAGAGAGATTAGTTTTAGTTGGCATGTTCATATATTTAAAAAAGATAAAAAGGAAAGTAGTTATTTTTTTTTATTCAGCTCTAAGAAAAGTGCTGCTTTTGTAAACGACCCCCCTTGAATACTTTATTTATATGGACATGAGGCTAACAAATTCACTTTCCAAATGCTAGATCTGAGAAATTTTTATTTAACCACGTGGAAATTGGGAAGAACATGAACTCTAATCAACGATGATAAATAACACTGATGTTCTCAGGAGAGATATCTTGTTTTCTGCCGAAAGATTAGATATCATGGTTAGTGTCTTTTTTTTCCCCCTTCATATCTTTATTTATTTTCGTTTCAACCCCCAATATAAATATAGTAGAGGAATATATTTGAAGTGAAAGTAGTAAATTAAGAAGATCATAGCAAGTTGATGAATCTAAATAAGCTTCGATATTCATTTCTATATGGGCCAAAGGCTACGGAATCTAATGAAGTTCTATATATTCAAATACGTGATCAAGGTTCTTAATTTTGGGATCACATGTGATATCATCAATTAGCATATGCATGATCATTTGGTGGCACATGAGATAGATGAGATCCATACATATATATATATGTGTGTGTATGTGTGTGTGTAGACAGAGAGTCAGAATACCACAAGTAGATGTATCTTTTGTTTTCTATATTCCCTGCAACATTAAGCATCCGTCGGCGCCAAATCATTATTGTTTAATTAAGTCAAATTGGTTTCATGTTTCTTTAAAAAAAAAAAAGGAAAAAACACTAAAATTCAAATCTTAACTTAGAAAAAAGAAGAAGAAGAAGAAGAAAGAAAAATAGTTTCATTAACGTGTCTATGTATTGAAAAAGTAGACCATGTGTTACTTAAAGATTGTATTAATAGTAAGTCTTGAAATACTTCAATACAAGAAAAATTCGGCTGACAAAAAGTGTGTGGAGAAAAATGGGATGTTAGACACAAATCAAGGTTGGATTATTAATATATGTAAGAGGCCTCATTTTTGTGTTTACGGATCTAATTTAGCGATAAATTCACTTAGTTAAAAAATTAAATTCACACCAAAGTAACAAAGTAATAGGTTAAAGATGTGCACGAAGCTTAAAGATGTAACACCGAATTGTAGGGGAAAAAAAATTACAAGAGAATAGAATATGGGTTTCAACCATCAAAATAGAACACACTTAAAAGGAGGATCCTAACTCACTTGAGAATATGTATTGAACAAATCAAGAGGAAGTTAAACTAAGAAATATATGTACCATACGAAAGGAATCAAATGAAGCTACAAATGAGATTATTATTACTACTATTTATATTGAAATTGAAAATTAGATATTCGAGCTCTATACCTTATAGTAGAGTGAGACGTAGAATTCCCGTTATAATTATGCCTCCAACGACACTGCAAGTAAGAAAATATATCATACTAAAGATACTAAAATGGAACGACTTAAAATGTAACAATGGCCATTTGTTAAGTTACATTGTCGTTTGAACATACCACAAGCGAATTTTTAAAATTTTCTAGCTGTTAGCATGTTATACAAATGGATTTGAACCCAAAGTTTTGGTTCCAATAAAATTTTTTAAAAATATTTATAAAAGAAAATATTTCTATAAAAAATTTTGAACGAAAACTTTTTTGGATTCGAAACCAGTTATCCAACAGGCACCGTAATATGGAGGTGCTAACAAATTGTATTACACCCTAGTGATATAGTATAATATTAAGCAGAAGGTCTTTAGTGCACCTCTATCCTTGACCATCTCCACGCATGTCAGCATTTTACCCCCTTTAAAAAAATGGCTGAATTTTTATTCTTCATTCAAAAGATTGTTTTTTTTTTTCCTTTAATAGGTTTTTGGCTTATATAAAAAATAATTAAAAAAGGTTTTAGGCTGGTCCATCACTGGATAAGATTATTATTTGTAGATTTAGTGGTCTATCATCGACTAATAAACTCATAGATATTGACATTAGTTAATTACTTATTCGTATTGATCTATAAAGAATGACCATCAAAACTATATATGGTATAGACTATTTAAAAAAACATTAATTTGCTTAAATTAAAAAAAAATTAGAACATTTATTGAAATATCGCATGGAAAGGTCTTTTTCTCACTTGAAAAAAAAAAAAAAAAGGTCTTATTTCTTATAAATCCATTTTTTTATGGAAAGAAACGATGAATTTTTTAACTTTCTAGGGTTGAATTTTACTTTGTAAATCTAGATGTTCGGTGATTCGAATTTACATGCAATGAATTTGGTTGTCCTTATCATGATCACTACTTATCTCTATCTTGGATTTTTTTTTTTTTTTTCCTTTTAATAATGTTCCCAATCAATGAGTGCACTAAAAGAAGAAAAAAAAAAAAAAAAAAAAAAAAAAAGAAGAAGAAGAGAGAGAGAATGAAATCTAATCCATTAACCTACTTTTCTTCGAAATTCCGGTGTCACCAAAAACTATTTCCCCGTTATATATGCCTGGTTTAAGGTTTCAAGATAACGTTTTTAATTCCATAATTATGGTAAATCTGGAAAGGAATACATTAGTATTTGTTACCTACTTTTTCCTATATTTGGGCAAGATATTACCATTATCTTGGGGTGAAAGCGTTTTCAATCCATGACTGATACTTTATGGTTTGGAAAATTTCAAACCAAATCAAACTATTAAAACACAAGAGGTTTGTTGTAGTTTGAAATCGAACGGTTTTGAAACCACGGCTTAGGATCTTTGAGAAAGTCCTATCAAAATTCTAAATTATTGGGTTAATAAATCATAAAATGTGTACCAGGTTTTCATCCCTTAGATTCTTTTTCCCATATTAATTAAACTTCAATAAAAATTTAGTATATAATTTTAGCTTAATGTAGTAAAAGGATTACAATCAAACAAAATAAAAATAAATAGAAATTATAGAAGTCATAATCTTCTAGACGCTCCAAGTTATCTTTACGATTATCTTCGTGCCTTTCATGAATAAGGCATGGTAAATCAGAGGTGAAGAAAAAAAAAAATTCGAAAATTTTTAAATTAAACCTTTTTTCCCCCCCAATTTTGAATTAGTTTAAAACATATATATAAAGCTTAAAATATTAAAGTAGTTAGACATTTTGGCTTGGTTTCAAATTTTCAATCCAAATCAAGTCATAAACTCATTGGTTTAGTTTCAAATCAAACCAAATAATTGATGATTTTAGTAGTTTAATAAGCGGTCGGTTTTGTTAGTACGAATTAATTTGATTTAAGTGGTTTACAGGTCTATCATTATAAAAATTGATCTCTTACTTTTTTCTGACATTAATATTAATTCAGCGACAAATGGTAACTACAGATATTTTTTACCATGCCTAGATTTTGTACAATTATTTTTAGATAAAATCAGATTCAGAAAGTTTTAGAGAAGGATCAACACAACGTGTATCTCATTAATTAGGGTTCATGCACCTTTTCTCTACCATATATATACACACACACATACACATATATAAACGACCAAAATCCTTTACATCAAAACCAACACTAAGAAGGCCCTACAAAAGATACACACACACACACACACACACATAAGTTAGAAATCAAAAGAATGAGAGAAGAGAGAAAGATGTGTGGTACTGAGAAACTTTCTGCCAATAAGCCAGCCCTTGACAAACGTTCCTTGCCCTCAGACACTGATTCCAAGGAACATAACCACCTAATTTCATCGGACACCCTCATTATCAATCTCGACCAGTAAGCTTTTTCTTTCTATTCTTTCTTTCTTTCTTTTTTTTTTTTTTTAAATTATCTTATTACATTTTTATTGTGATCGTCAGTGAAAAAATTTGTATGATTTGATGTATGATGTCGTTTTTGCAGTGGTGATCCGGCGCTTTACGAGTCGTTCTGGTCGAAGATGGGGGAGAAGTGCACGTTGGTGATCAAGGGAAACGACTTGATGAGCTACATGAGCGATATGAGTAGGCTGTGCTGGTTTTTGGAGCCGGAGCTTGAGGAAGCTATCAAGAGCCTCCACCGTGTGGCCGGGAATGCCGTGGTGGAAGACCGCTACGTTGTCGTCGGAACGGGCTCAACTCAGCTTTACCAAGCGGTGCTCTACGCTCTCACTGCCCCCGGCGGTGGGGACCCCGTCGACGTCGTTTGTGCCGCCCCTTACTACTCGGTGAGCAGCCCCTTTTTATATTCACCTATATTGTTTTTCTTCTTCTTTTTTTTTTTTTTCCAATAAAAGGACGACACTCTTTATTTTATCGGATTTAGAGACACCTCAGGACAAAGTAGAAGGATTGAAACTTTATTTTTTTTGTTTAGAAAGAAAAGAAAATGATGCAAAACTAAAAACAAGGCAAAAAAATAATTTGGATTCACTCATATATTAAATATGAATAAGGTTAGGAAGATGGCAAAGTTAATGAGACATTAATGTAAAGATTATAGTGGTGCATGTTATGAGATAGCTTACATTAAATTTGAGAGAGAATTTGGATCTATCTAATCTTAAAATGGAATTTGGAGAAATAAAAGTCAACCAAAATCAATAACAACTTAAACCTGCTTATCCATTTTGGAACAGATCGTGTGTTTGGCTAAGCCATGGCTGTAACTGTTCATGGACCGGCTTTAAAGGACCTTAGTTTTTGGTTCTCTCTTTTTTTTCTTTCTTTCTTTTTTTTTTTTTTTTTTGGATTATTATAATTTTTACATTTGGCTTCAAACTAAAGATATTGGCCCTTCCAAATTCCAATCATTTCAAGCCACATGCTAAGCCAGAACTGTTGGCGACACTGCCTTTAATTTTGCCAAGAGCTTTAAACTTGCTGCATTTGTGTCATGTTTGCTACTACTACAATAAGAAAGAAAAGACTGTCGTAGTCACGTGCAGGTGTCTGCATGGAGTGCTGAGACATAGAAACAGACATGTTTTTGTTTTTTTTATTGTTTTTCCCTTTGGAAAACACACATTAATTTTTGCGTTCAACATTAGTAAGGAACATGGCGCGACAGACACAAGCACGTACTACGCCAGTTTCATGTTTTGTGCATCGCTTGAAAAAAAAAAAAAAAAAAGAAAAGAAAAAGAAAAGGGTAACATGGGCATGTGTGTGTGTGGTTGGTTTTTTTTTTTTTTTTTTTTTTTTTTTCAAGGCATCTGTGTGGGGTTAATTCTATGCCATAACACATACAAGGTAATTAAGATCAGTTGGTCCACCTTAGTAAAAAGATTCTCTAATTTGCTAGCCAGGTAAATTCATAAACGACGAGTCGTTCTTTGTTCTCCAATAGTCGTTTTCCTATGTTATATATCAGGGCTTTAAATTTAATGTCAGAATTTGTGGATTGGCAGCAATATCCGGCGGAGACAGATTTGCTGTGTTCGGGGCTGTTCAAGTGGGGTGGTGACGCGAGTGCATATGATAAGGATGGAGCTTATATAGAGGTGGTCACTTCGCCAAACAACCCCGATGGTCATATTCGTGAAGCCGTCGTTAAGAGCCGTCGTGGTGAAGGCAAGGTTTTGTATGACCTTGCCTACTACTGGCCACAATACACCCCCATCACTCGCCCCGCCGATTATGACATCATGTACTTCACATTTTCCAAAAGCACTGGACATGCTGGGTCCCGCATTGGGTACTAACTTCTCATCTTTTCTATTAGTGTGTAGTGCTCAACACCACCAGTTTTCTCATCTTTTGTATTAGTGTGTGATGCTCAATACCACCAGCGTCCCTTAGTACTGTTCTAACTACTAAATTGCTTGCTAGTTCTTACAAAATTGGGTTTGGTTTGGTAGTTGGGCACTTGTTAAGGATGAGGAGATTGCTAGGAAGATGACAAGGTTCATAGAACTAAGCTCGATTGGTGTATCAAGGACTCCCAGATACGAGCTGCGAAGATCATGGGAACAATGTGTGACAACTACCAAGATTTCGAGTCTGTAAACTCTGAAGCTTCTTCGAATTTGCACATCAGCTCATGGCCAAGAGATGGAAGAGGTTGAGAGAAGTTGTTGAGGGCAGCGAGGTTTTTAGTCTTCCCGAGTACCCAAAAGAATACTGCCTTTTCCATGGAGAGTACACCGAGGCGTATCCCGGTAATACTTCTACGTAACAAATTCCACATTATAAAAGATCTTAACCAATGGTTATTCTAACAATGCTTGTCTTTATCTCACCTATTAACTTGGGCTTTTATATTTAATATTTTGCAATTCTCTACTTTGTCCAAGCAGCATTTGCATGGTTGAAGAGCAGTGAGGGCATAGAAGACTGCGAGAAGTTTTTAAGAGAACATTGTAAGATAGCCGGCAGAGGCGGGCGACGCTTCGGGGCTGATCCGAGTTTTGTGAGAGTTAGTATGTTGAGTCGGGAAGAGACGTTTGAGCAATTCCTGAAGAGATTGCTGAGCATCAAAGGCATTAAAAACCAGAATTAGTCGCACCAGCCATTAATTCCAAAGTCAAATTGCTGTCATAGAATAAATAATGGTGTGAACTTTCGTATAGTTGTTTGGGTTGTTTGTACTCCTATAGTTTTAACGAATTTATTACCGGTGCGTTGCACAGAGAACGAAGAAAAAACAAAAATGAAAAAAATTGAGTATTATATAATAAAAGTAGTTGATTAAGACTATTAAGTATAATTTTTTTAGTATTTACTATTATAATATTAAAGTACATATATTCATATTTATAAACGTAATTTTTTTGAAATAAAAAAGTACAAATAATAAATAAAATTAAAAAAATTTTAAAATCAAAGGGATAATAAAGTTGCGGGATAAATTTAATAAAATAAAAACCAATTAAATTAACAAATAAACGTAAAAATGAATAGATATTTTAAAAAATTTATTTCTAAAGATTATAGATATAAATATAAAAGAAACTTATTGAACATTTTGTTTAAAAAAAAGAAGAAGAAAAATAAAAGAAGTCAAAGAATAAAAAAATAATAATATCAAATATTAAAATTAAATATTAAGCGTAAGAATTGTTCTTAATAGAATAAAATATAATAATATATTGTTATTAAAAAATAAGAAAGAATAAATAAAATTAAACTTTTAAACTTAAATAGTCAAAAAAATTTAATAACTTAAGTAAATTTATTAAATTTAAACAAAATTAATTAAATCAATAAATAAACCTAGAAATAGATTAAATATTTTTTTAAAAAAATTAATTTTAAATAATAAAATTAATATATGACATAAATAATACTTTAGCTATAATAATTATAAATATATATTTTTGATAATTACGTTTCATTCATTACAGTAAAAGAATTATTTATTGATTTTTAAATATTAATTTTATAATACTTTTATAAACCTTTTTATATTTTGGAATTTCTGTAAATTATTATTTAATTTCAAATTTTTTAGTTTGTTGGTTTATTTTGAATATTATAATTTTATAGTATTAATTTATTCTTAAAATGTATTATTCTTTTTTTCCGTTAAATTTTTACTAATTCAATAATTTAAATCTTTCATAATTTTATTTTTTATAATTGGAAATAATTTAATAAAATATAATTTTTTATCTTATGGTTTTTCTTTTTCTATCTTTATTTTTTTTTAATTTATTTTAATGTAAATATAGATATATTTTACTCTCTCTCTCTCTAATGACTAGACAATGCCAAAAGAACAAAACCAATA
Organism: Ficus microcarpa; assembly: GCA_025413485.1. Lineage (NCBI taxonomy): Eukaryota > Viridiplantae > Streptophyta > Magnoliopsida > Rosales > Moraceae > Ficus > Ficus microcarpa. The sequence continues at coordinate 3,386,252 of CM046385.1, read as the reverse complement.
ACTCACTGTGCAGTCAGGGAAAATACAGGGAATTTGAAGGACAAAAATGTCATTTTACTATACAATAGTGTATTGTAACATACTGTAGATTATTGTAGCAAAACAGAAAAAACGAAACAAAAAAAAAAGAAAAGAAAAAAACCCAAAAGTTATTTGTAGATCACTATGCAGTAAATAGTAAAAGTTTACATTCTTTTAATATGTATAATAATTTGATTCAACCTCCGGTGATGCATTCGTCAGGTGGTTTTAGTACTCATTTTGTTGTCAAAGCGTCGATTTTCTAATCCAGCTAATCCACCAACGTCACCAAAAAATGCAAAACAGAATGTCAGGAAATAAAGAACAAAAAATGAACTTGGGGAAATTTGCAGAGGGAAAAAGTAGTCGGGAAATAAAGAATAAAATTCCATTAAAAAAAAAAAAAAAAAAAGAGGAAACATAACGCTTATGATTGAAAGTATGCACCGTGTAAAATGTACATAAACAGGTGAAGAAGATTATCAACTGCTCCGGCCCTACCGTAAAGAATGCATTTTGCAAAGCTCGATACAAAATGGATAATCCATAACTCAATACACGGATTAATTTTTAGTTTTCTGCAAATAAGAAGTTTACAACACCTATGGATCATAGAAGTCAAAATAACAGACAAAATAAGGCCAGAGCACAAATATTTTTCTCACAATGGACTGGTTCAAAACAAACTGACTTTCTCGATGATCTAATGTATCCACCATGTTTCATTCTTGAGTGGATCAAAAGGCTGGTATAAAATTGGGGTGGGTCGGATACACCATGTCGGAGTTGCATTCATATAAGTCGAAGTTCATACTCGCCGGCCATGGTTATGTATCTCACCCATGGAAGGGCTTGGTATCCACTTTTCTCAATAATCTTCAAGTAGCGAACCTGCAATATCCCACGGTTTACGTAACTGTCGATTTAATGAATGCATTACTTTTCTTTTATTTACTTTGACTGAGGTTGCCGTCGCATATAAGTCCATTATGCCCCTTTAAAATACATCTTTATCTCATAGTCGAAGAGATGACCAAGAGAAAGTTGGTAAAATACGTCTTTCAGATTCAGTTCATTCACATTTAGCAAAAAAAAAAAGTTTATTTACCACAAGTCTTTCAGATTAAGTTGATTTAAGAAACACTGTAATTCCAATTTAAGGTTTCAACCACCAGTAATATGAAATGAGACTCCTGATTGCTAATTTAGATACACACTAGATCCATAAAGATAATTATGGATTAAAACATATCCTGAATGAGAGTCATATGCATTATGGTATAAAGACAAGAGCATTCCAATAAGATTTATACAGGGAATTAGGTTAAAACATACCTGTATCCCAGAAACCGTAAAATATGGTATCTCAAACTTCACGCGTACAGGAGCCTTTCTCTCAGGGGCACCTTCTTCTGCAGTGATAGTGGGAAGGCGAAACTCCGCTCTCAACATATACTCCTAAACATGTTGGATTTAAAACATTACTCTTCAAGGAAGATTAAATCAGCATGTAAAGCACGACATAATTCTAGATGTTGATAAAGACGTAAAGATATTTTCTTGTACCTTGCCACCAGGAAAAGATCTTATTTTCCAAACTAATGCATCATTTTCAGGTGCATACGCTGCAGATCCCATTGATGTCCGAACATCTGGATTTGTAGCATCATATGGCACAGGCACCTCAATCTCAACGTTTGTAGCGGTACTGTACAATTAGACGTCAATGATTACAAAGAGATTTTTAAATTTATCAAGTGAACACAAACTTAGAGAAATAGACTGACTAGAAAATGATTGAACAGTAACCAGATCCTAAGTCCTTGCTTAATCCACATAATGTAACAAGAGTTTTAAGTAATCAATCTCCATACCTACGCTCCTTGAACTGGCTCCTAGCTTTTACTAAAATCTCAACACGACTTTTTGAATGCCTTTCAACTTGAACTTCAACCCAAACCAAGGGCTTGACCTGAAATTTTAAAATATATTGCGTAACTGAGCAACTCATAAGGATAAAGTAGGGGGAAAAAGGGTATTTTGAAGCAGAAGTTGAACCTGAGTACTTAGTCTATATGTCATAAGATCAAAAGCACCATCAGGAGGTATAAAGGAAATTGTGCGATCATTTTCAAACCGTGCCAAACGCACACACCTAAACCAGAAATTGAGTATGAGAACTTGCAAGAAATCAGCAATTTTAAATCCAAATAACTTGTATGGGCAACAACAATATTCAACTAGGCCTCAAATTTAAGCTGCATACTGATGAAACTTTATGTCTTCCAAATCAATGGCCTTTCCTTTTGTTGCTCGGCCTTGTGCCTCTAATAACACCCGATCGTTAAGGCCAAGTTTACATTCAGGCATACCACTGCAATGCAAAAGCCGACAAGTTCCAGTTCAGTTATACACCAATAATATAAGACAGAGATCTTGACAACATGAAATGCATTATGCAGTTAATGTTTGGTTGATTCACGTATGCAACATAGTCCTAGCAGGAAAAATATATAATAAAAAGGTGTAGTTATAACAGTTCATAGTGTTGGATTTGTTAACTCACTGAGAGGTGAGGTGGTACTAGCATGCATCAACTAATCGATCACTTACTGCCAGCTCCTTAGTAGAGTCCACATAAATGACATGACTGATGCCTCTAATATTGATAAGAAAAATTAAAGACACCACTTACTAGCAGAAGATGGAATAATCCTAAAGCAAAAATGCCAACTTACCTCAAATAAGTTCTCATCTTCAATGCCCCAACAACATCAGACCTAACAATTTGTCCATTGCTGTTAACAAGGATATTGACGCTCTCCACCACATCCAAGAAAACCTGTTAAACGAATATTCTTATCATGGCTCCATAGGCTAACAAACGAATCACTATTTGTCCTAAAACTAAGGAAAGAGAGAGAGAGAGAGAGAGAGACCCACTTCGTTTTTCTTGTAGCGTATTCCTTCACTTCGCCAGGACACAGCATTTGTGACAGCCATTGGAGGCCTCTGAGTAACCTCCATCCTATAAGCATCTGTCTTAATAAACTCACTAAGAATCTTTGCTTCTGTGAACTGAGGGTAACCAAAGTCCATAATTTCATCAAGCAACTCATACTGCATAAACGAAAAGGTATCAGCTCAATTACAAATCAAAAAACAAATTCCAGATATATCAGTTAAGAATTTGATTCGTTGACAATAAAAACCAAAATCAATTGCCCAAACATCCTCTTACCACAACCACAAAGTTATCCCTTAGTGATTCCTCTTCTAACTCTTCAAAATAATGCTTAAACACCTGCATAAAAATTGCAAAATCAGATTTCAATCAGTCCTACAACTTATCCATTCTCATTTTCCTTTACAATTGAGCGCAAGTGTGAACTCGAAGATTCTAATTACCAATAGCCCTTACATCGACTACGCGGTGAAGAAAAAAGAGAAGGCTTGCTGCATTGCAGTTCTGCCTGGACGCCGCCATGAAGTAAACGTTGTTATGCTGTATGAACAAGTAGGAGACGCCATTGTCGTACACAACCGGATCATGGGACTCCGGATCACCCTAAATCACAATTAAGAATCCACAAGCATCAACAGATCAAATCTAATAAATCTCTACTAAACCTAGCTAACTCAATTGTCAATTCCTAATTTTGTTTCCTCCTAAGCACTGAAGGTTCGTAAAAATTTATTCTTTTTTTTTTTTTTCTTTTCTTTCACTCAACCGATCTACTACTCGACTAATTCCGAGAAAAATAAAGCGAAAAAGAGAAAATTTTTGGAAATTAAAGAGAATGAATTAAGAAGAGGAACCTCTTTCTCGATGAGCTTGGTGAAGAATTTCTCGGCCTGAACGGAGGAGACATCGCCGCGGTAGTCGCGCCAGATCAAGACGCGGCCTTTGATGTCGAGAAGGAATAGCGCCGAGACAGCTCCGGCCATATGACTTTTTCAGGTGGTTCCGACCGATCGGATCGGCGTTGCGGAGATCAGTCGGATCTGAGAGAAACAGGGCCGACGAACAGAAGGAGTGGATGGAAATGGAGGAAATTGAGGGATTCGTCAACCATCTAGAAGTTACTCTGCGACATTCATCGCCGGAGAAGCTTTTTGGAGATCTTCGCGCGCCCGCTCTCTCTCTCTCTCTGCGATCTCTGAGTCGCTGTTCGGGAACGATAATAGAGCAATGTGTGCTGCTCTCAAGTCTCAACGCAAAACGACGCCGCTATGTAATTTCCCGATTTATTTATTTGACTTTTTGTAATTTATTTACTTGAGTTTATCATTTTATAGAATTGTAGCAAGTCTTTTATTTATTTTATTTATGGCTAAATAATTTTTTTTAAGTTTTTTAATAAATGATTGAAATTTTAAAAAAATTTTTAAAATACTTTTTTAATGATTAATTAATATTTTTAAAAGATTAATCAATAATTAATCACATAATAGTTAATTAGTGATTGATCACAGAATTGTTAATCGGTGATTGATTTAGGGTCAATCATTGATTAACTATAACGTAAATTATCAAATTTTATAGTTAATTACTGATTGATTAGTTAATCATCAATTTTCATAATCAATCACTGATTGTTCAAATCTAAAAAATAATAAACAGTCATTTTTTTAAATAAAAAAATTAGGTCATCTATTATATTAGAAAATTAAAAAAAAGGCTATCTAGCCTAATTTTCTTTTCTTTTTTCTTTTTTCTTTATTAAGGAAGAAAGTCATTTTCAAATTAAAAGAGAAGAAAGAATTGTAGAAAGTCGAAATAACACATACACCATGCTTTGTAAAAATTAATAAAACGAAAGCATCGTAAAACGACGTTAGCTTATTAAACAATAACGACTGCTGTAAATGACAATATCAAGAAAGGATGACGATGTTCTCAACCAAAAACGACGAATCTCTATGATGAATATTTATGTTAAAGTTTTTTTTTTAATCGGAGGTTTTTAGTTTTAAGTTTTAAAACTATACAAACGAGAAAAATAAAAGTTTATTTGAGCGTTATTGTCATTATTTGATTTTTTAAAAATGTTTAGAAAAAAAAATTTACAAGAAAAAAAAAACATTTTTATGAAAAAGATATTACTATATGTAATTTGACCGTAATTTTACATTTAATTCGTCAAATTTCTCCACATTATATAAGAAAATTTGTCTAAAAAATAATTTTAAAAAAAAAGTTAAAACGATTCTCTCCCGTGGAACCTACTAAAAAAATAGAAAACCCAAGAAAACGACAACAACTGCTAAAAACAATAAAAAAGAGAGTGTCTTATGGAGACAACAAAGATTTAGAAAACGACAATAAATCTAGTTTTCGATTAGAGAGGATCACCCTCCAAATACGACAGTTTTAGAAAACGACAAGAAACAAGAACACGTTTATTTGTAGAACGACGGCGTTTTAAAAAATTAGAGCATTCCAAAATGCGTTTTTAATTTGTAAGAACTACGAAGAGGCAGTCCATAAAGGACTACTTGAAAAGAAAATCAACAAAATTAAGCAATTTTGCAACTTGCAAGAACGACAAAGCCATTTTTATTTTTATTTTTTTTGCTATGTTTTTTTACGGTATTTTTTTTTCCTCTGATAAATAATTAACCAATCATAATGATACTAGAAGCAATGGTTCTTTCCTTTCACTTGCAGTTGATGATGTGGTAGTTAATTTATATATCCTTTATCAGTTTCCTTGGGGGTTTCAAATTATTTAACAAAATGAACAGAGAATGCTGCCATGTAACATGTCAGTCATATATATATATATATATATTTGTTATGATTCTCCCTAAAATAATGAAAATACAATACGTAAACATGATATTTAATTAATACAATATAAATATTGACATGCATAATATTATTATATCAAAGGTATTGGATGGATCTAGCATAAAGAAATTTAGCCATCTCAGGCTGTCATTTTGCCTACTAACGAGAGTATAATATTAAATAAATGTAATATTACACTTCTCATTTTGGATAAAGATTATAGACAAGTCTATACAGATACATAAATTTAAATTACTGAAAAAGTTGGCCGAAGAAAATAGCGATTGATCAAGCTTCTGTCCATCATAATTGAAAAAAAAAAAATGAAGCAGTTATCTCTTCTTGTTTGCTAAACAAATTTTCAACTCCTTCAGTAGCCAAATCTTGTTAAATTATAGAACTTCAACCTTGAGGGTTTACTTCTTCTTTTTTTTTTTTTTTTTTTTTTTTTTTTTTTTTTTTGTGATGAGTACAAAGGAAAGACAGAAACATAAACCTACTATTTTTCATATACACATACAAACATTTCCCCTCAGAAGAATCAGCAAGTATACAAGAGTACTAAGCTACACATTGCAGTCACTACATAAACAATAACACTTCAGGATATATAGCACTGCACACCAATTGGCTGGTTATTTGATCAGTAGTTTTTTTTTTTTTTTTTTTTTCATCTTCCATTGAAAACCCCACTGAATACCTGGCTGTTCCCTCCAAGAGAGGCTTCCCACTCTATACAAGACATTGCAACTTGAGACAACATCACAACAACATCACTCATCTCTGGTCTGTCCACTGCATCTTCACTCAAACACGACTCCGCAATTTCTGCCATCTGCAGAAAAAGGGGTACTCGTTACGATAAGTTAGGGGTAGTCTTGGTCTTTCATGAAAGACAGTCCTATATTATAAAAAATTCCTTCTTGTTCATTTATTTTTACATGTCACATGTAAGACCGGATGTACGGACTTAAGACTAAAGTTGATGAAAAACTGCAATGCTAGACTGTTAATTGCGGAAACGGGATCCACAAAAGCTTGTATTTAGAACATGAAATTCACATTGTAAGATTTCGGATAGAGATGTTATAGAATGAGCTGGTATACCTTGAATACGTCCTCAATAGGGTAGCTGCCGCGGAGATTTCCGTCTATTTCAGCTTCTAAAGCTGACTCTGGATTTTCATCTTGGAATATATTCTTAATCTGATCATGTGATGAAAACAAAGTTCTTCATTTGGTTCATATATGGAGATACCTGAAAAAAGTTTGGCATGGGGTATTTGTCAAGTTCCGAGTTTAACTTACAATTGTAATCAAAGATTTCATCTTGCTAGGCTCTCGGTTGTCACGGATAAGTGCATGCTTTCCTGTGATCAGCTCTGCTAGTACTACTCCAAACGCAAATACATCGGTTTTCGAGGTCACCTGGAGCTCCTTCACCGATCTTTCAAAGATGTGTAAAAGGGTCAAGAGTCACAATCAATTCTAAAGCTTATGATCAAAGAAATTTTGCTTGAACGAAGAAGTGTTTAAAACGATATCAAAGAAACCGCGAATGCTGGTCTCATAAAACTCACTCTGGAGGAAGATAGCCCGGTGTTCCAACCAATCGTGTTGCCATTAGATCGTCTTCATTGGCTCGTCCAACAAGCTTTGCTAAACCAAAATCTGCTATCTGTGGAGATGGCTAAGCCGAAAGTATTAGCTAAACACGTTTTAGATTTCAATTATTTTACAGAACTGAAGCGGATCGTGTTTTAGGTACCTTAGCTTTAAGCCCCTTATCGAGTAGGATGTTACTTGTCTTAATGTCGCGGTGTACATATCGTGCTTTTGTATGGTCATGAATGTATTCGATGCCCTTTGCAGCGCCGAGTGCGATCTGCGTTCTTGCTGTCCAGGACAGTGGCTGGTGACCTGATTGAATACCAACTTTCCGTTAAGCCATTGCTCATGTTCCATGTAAGACAATGATTCTAGCTTAAGTGAAGTTTTGAAGCTGGATCAAACCCTTTTTCGGTTCGACATTTCTTTCCCTATAAAGATGCTGCACACTGAGTACCTTGTAGTAATGGATCATGAAGATGATCACTAAGCGAACCGTTCGGAATATACTCGTAAACCAAGTAGAGGTAGTCATCTCCACAAGCATACCCCAAAAGCTCCACCTAAAAGACAGATTTCCCTTGTAAATCTCCACTCAAACTGTACTTTTGCACCACATTAGAGGTCATGTAATAATTTACTCACCACATTTATGTGATGTATCTTGCACAAGACCTTCAACTCTGCGAAGAACTCTTTCGATTTATTCGACCTCATCTTCTTTATGGCAACCTCCTAAAGTTTGAAGATAACGTGTTATATTTCTTCAGAAATATTCAGTTATTTTAAGCAAAATAATTGGAAAAGAAATTGAGGAGACCTTCCATACCTGCTCTCCTAACACCCCAAAGTACACGCTCCCATATCCGCCCTCCCCGACTTTCTTAGTCTCATCAAAGTCATTTGTAGCCTCTGAAATCTCCTCAAGATTAAATTCCACAGGCCTCTCAGACTCGAAAACCGTCACATCTGTACAATCATAAGATTTAACTTATCCGTAATGAGCAATTTTCGGTCTCTAGACTTATATACAATAAGTTACTTGCTTATCTTACCCTCTATGTTTTCTTTGCTAACATAATTCTTGCGAACGGAATTGGATTTGTTAGCACTCCGAACCCCGGACATGGCTCTTGGATCTGCCACACTCTTTAGTTGGGATCTTTGTCGTCTGAGAAGAACGACGACCAACGCGCCGGTTGAAAGCACCGTTATGCTTATTAATATCCCGAGAATAATTTCCCACTTGTGTTTCTTTCCTTATGGCAAAAACAGAACAAGCAAAAAAGAAAAGAGACGACTTAGTTAAGTCCTATAAAGAACTTTTCATTTAACATGTCAGATATATGTTTTAAATCAAGAAAAACTCACCTTTATTTGATGAGGGAATTCCATTCTTCTCCATGGGCACATACAACACCCAACCTGACTCTATGAATTCCGGGTTTCCGTCAAGATTTCCATTCAAGCTTACCAAGTTACTAAATTTAGCTGACAAGAGATTTGCAATATCCGATACCGTGTCGTGGTCCTGAACCGTGTAGGTCACCACAATTTGTGAGTCACTTTCCAAACACCCGCAAACAAGATGCATGGTAAAGTTTAAACCCGCCGTAAAGTTCCGCAGCTCCTCTTTAAAATTCCATGCTTGCCCATTGTAAAACCTGGTTGAAACATCCAGAAACGTGTCGTTTCTCTTCACATGATAGATTGTGTCGTAGAAATATGCGGTGATTCCATGCACGGATGAGCACGAGCAGGGTACGGTTACGAGGAAATCTTCCTGTTTGTTGTGTGTTATAGGCTTGATTTGCGATGTATTCACCGAGTAAGAAGATGCAACTTGTTCTTTTGTGAAACCGTTGTTGGCGTGGTAGAGTGAAGCATTACATATCCGGAGTTGGTTAGTGCAGTTAAAAGGGTACATAGCGGACCTATTGGTGGAGGAATGGAGCGCGAAAACTCCGGAAAATAGAGTCGTCACGACAAGATAGACAAGAAAATGATTAGACGCCATGGTTGTGGGCGTAGGATTTTTCTCTGGGAAGTAGAGAAAGAAGAAATGAAATGCTGTGAGTTACAAACCATTCTTTGGTCCCTTTTGTCATCGCTTGTTTTGTTTGTTTTCAAGACAAACAAAAGGCAGGTAAATAGTCCGGGTTCACATTTTAATTAGAGAAAAATGCTTTGTTCTCTTGCAAAGGGAGAGACAACTCAGAATAGTATTGGACAAAGAGGGTAACAAGGATTCATAAGTTAAAATATAAAAATGGATCCACAGATAGGATTTCAAAACAATCAAAATATATCATCGATGATTTCGATTTCACTGCTATCCTCGACAGACCTATGCCGTCTTTCGGTTTGTCAAACGGCCTTTTTCATGGCGACAGCAATGACCAGGTTATCTGCCGATTCTAGTTAGGCTCATAAAAGGATATAATTGGCCATATATAGGTGGAATTTGCACATCATTTGTGCAGCCCTGATTCGGAAAATGTCTGTCAAATTTTACAATCTCAATGAAAAAGAAGTCAAATTTTTAACACGTCCCTGTGATTCTTTAGGGGGAAAAGTTACAATATATACACACATATTTATACATACAAAGCTGTATATTACACTTGCATGATGTTGACGTACTTCTTTTTTTTTTTTTTTTGTTTTGGGTACAGTGTCATGGGAGTCGCATAAGTGCTAGTTTTATTCACTCTGGCAAAAATATGAAATGCTAATAATTCTTACAAGCCAATGAGAGACTAAACATTATAATATTAAGGGCCTTGCTTTTGCCGTTAGAAAAGCATGGTTGGCCGTTCTTAGTTTCTTTCAGAAATGTGTCTCTTTGTTATATCCTTTCTGGGCAAGGATATCAGCTGTGTGAGTCAAATGTTGCACATTAAACCCGAAAAAAAAAAAAAAAAAAAAAAAAAAAAAAAAAAAACCGATTCTTTTTAGAAGGGCTAAATTCCGATCGATCCTTGGTGCTCTTTGACTTCAAATAATGTTTTTTTATTTTATTTTTTTGTCCATCTTGTTTATGCTGTTTTTATTTGTTTTCATAGTTGAGCAATTCTTAATTATGCGGTGAAATTGACCATGACTCTAAGCAATCTCCCCATAGGATAGCCAGAGGAAGGTGAAGAAATTGTCCTCAGAGAGTAACAAAGAGCTAAAACGACACATGATTAAATTAGGCTTTAATAATGAAGGTCAAAATGCAAATTAGGCTATTTTCATGTTGTACTCATCGTTAGTCTTTTGCCGGCTAGAGAAATCCCATATTTTTTGGAGTTTAGGACCAGGACAAGAAAAATGTGCCTTTTTGGAGGATGCCGGCTGGCTAGCTTTCGAGCTCTTCTCCTTTGTGTGAGATTTGGACCTTCTTTTCGAGGACAAGTCCAATAAGTTGCAAAGCCGACCAAAAGAAAACCACTTCCTAAGATGAGGATGTCCAACCTATCTTTTTTGCTAGGCCTCGTTCATTGAATTATTATTTCAATTATAATAGCTTTTGTTTTTTTCAACCTCCAATTAAGCAAATATGGAGGGTCAAATAAACAAGCAAGCATTATTTCAAAAAAAAAAATACAGAAAAAATTCAAGCAAGCATTAAAGGAGACGACAAAAAATATAAACATGTCTATTTAATTGATTTTTTTCACAATTTTCTCTATTTTGTTTTACAAACACTGACTTTTTTTTTTTTTGGTCTTTTGTAATATAATTATAAGAAGAACTCTACAATAGAATATCCTATTTATAGGATTATTGACAGTAAACATACGACTTAAATCAGACGGTGTTTACAAATTGCGTATAACGGTATTGTTTAAAGAATTATCTCATGGTTTCCAGTCTCATATAAAATGCATTATTTTGTTTGATTAAAAATGTACCATTACAGTCAATAGTAGTATGTGTATGTAGAAGGTAGGATGGAGTGACTGTTGAAATATTCCCATCTTAAAAACTAGTCTCCGTAAAGCATCCTCCAATTTAGACAAGTGTGATATTTAGCTAAACGATTATCCAAATTAAGTAATACATTATCTTGCGGCCATGGGACTGTTTTCTTACGGGCAAAATGCATCTTCTACAATTATCCCTAACTTTTTTTTTTTTTTTTTTTTGTGGTGAAATGAAATTTGCAAGAGATTACCGGTCATAACAAAGTCAAAAACTAGATAACTAAAATTGGAAATAAAGCCAATGATAAATCCTGTAAAGTATTGCAAACAACCACCCAATAGAATCCGACTCAATCTGCCCTCCTCAGAAACAGCCACAAAAAATAAACAAAGAGGCGATAATTAGTGTAAAAGGATAAAATCTGAATTTGCTTCGTTTTGAAAAAGGTGACCAAGAAATATTTCAACCATTGATAAATCAATCTAGCAACGTCCATTAACTGTCCCAAAAAGAATAAAGAATAAAAGAAAATGAATTCGACATGGTTTGTGGAGGATATTTAGAAGGAAACCTTGTGTCAATTATAGTTTTTGCCATTGCCAATCACTTTGAAAAATCTCTGAACTTGAAGATGAACAAGTGCCATGTAATCCTGGTGATGATCTTCGCCTTCTCAATGATGCTCCTCCCTTTGGCGGCGTTTGCGGGTGGCGGCCACCATTTGCGTGGTAGATACTACAGAGATAAACGCCCCAAGTCGAGTATGTCATATCTAGGGTTGCGGCCATGTCCTTTGCAAGTAATCCAAACGTTGCAGCTGGTTTCGTTAGGCTCTTTTTCCATGATTGCTTCATCAATGTGAGTTGTTTGTCAATGCGTTTTTCGGTCTCTATCTTCTTCAAAAGTTTGTTGTCATTAACGTACGGAAATTGTTGCAGGGTTGTGATGTGTCAATTCTGTTGGATTCCACACCCACAGGAGAGCCTGTAGAGAAGATTTCACCTACCAATGACAAAACTATCAAAGGTCTACATGTCATCGATCAGATCAAGGCCCAATTAGAGCAGGAATGCCCGCAGACAGTGTCTTGTCCAGACATATTGGCATATGCAACTAGAGAAGCGGTCTTCCTCTTGGGGCTTCCCGATTATCGCATCCAAGGTGGTCACCGGCTTAACTTCCCGTGCTTCTGAGGTCATCGAAGATCTCCCATCTCCGACTATGTCTGTAGACACTATGATAGAACTCTATGCTCGCAAAGGCTTCACCATAGAAGACCTGGTTGTGTTAGCCGGTGCACACTCCATTCGCAATGTACTTGGAAAAATGTTCGATTACAGACTATATCTCAATTTAACTGATTCAAAAGTCCCTCCCGTAGCACCTTGGTTTGCTGCTTATTTGAAAACAAAGTGCCTGCCGCCAAGTTTAGGGATCACTGAAGAGAGAGGTGACGCAATTGTAAAGCTTGATCCTGCCACACCATTCACACTTAAAAGTTTTTTCTATATAAATCTGTTGAGAGGGAGAGGATTGCTCGAATCAGATCAGGTATTGATTTCTGATCCGCGGACAAGGCGGATTGTACGTGAAATGGCTTTTTATCCTGGAGCATGGATTCAGAAGTTTGTCCAAGCCATGATTAAAATGGGAACCTTGAACGTGCTAACTGGAGACGAAGGCGAGATAAGAAGAAACTGTCAGGTCTTTAACTAAGGGTATCTTGTTTCCAAACTCCATGGGATCGACCCTATGCCGGGTTTCTCATTGCCATCAAGTTATTAGTACCTCTAGTGCATGATTTGTTGATTAGTTTTATTTTTAATTTCTGTCCGTCGACAAAATCCCTGATTAAGGAAACATTGTTCGGAGCACCAAGTTCCCGAGATAGCTAAGATGTTATTTAGCCATAGTGTGTTCCTAACCGAAAACTTGAGTACTGTACACTTGGATTGATTAAAAAAAGGACAGGATGAACATCAGCTTTTTACTGCGGAAGCTGAAAACAAATGCTTAACTGCTTGGAGTTCGTATGCAAAGCAACAAGCAATTACAGCGTTAGGTCATCTCCAATTTCATTGATAACTTTCTCCACTTTGATCAACATATCTGGCAACAACAGAAAACACAAGTTTCAAATAATAGGAAATAAAACGAGGTTTTAAACAAAATAGTTGTTTAATTAGCATTGCGGTATCAGAAACAAGTAAAGCTCCATGAGAATAAAACAGACATCCATTTTGATTATTAAGACACCAATAAACTATACAACAAATAGTTCCACCTTTTCTAAGCGCCTTTTTCCACAAGAAAAATGTAGAAAACAAGTATCGGGCGTGAACTTCATGCAAAACAATTATGCAAGAAAAGGTTGGTCTAGTTTCAAACAAGGAAAATCAGATATGACATACCCTGGAAGGAAGAGTCTTCCATATATTTCTGCAGCATATAAAAAAAAAAAATAGAGTTACTAATCAGGCCGAGTAGTGAATGTATGTACGTTTTCAAAAGGGTGTTATAATAACAGGAACCAAAGGCAATAATTCTGATGGCCTAGAACATACTTTTATAACATACAACCAAAGACAAAAAAGAAATAAAAAGGTACCGCAATTTGTGATTTGAGCTGGCCAGCCTCGCATTCAGTTGCATCCGCTGCAGCTAACATCATTCAATCGAAGAAAATAAATCAAGATGTGGGAAAGAAAATAAAGCATTTTCCTGTTTCAAATTTAGGAAATTCGTTTACCTAGGTCGGCAAGGGGGCAATAATCAGTCAGCAATGAGGTGAAGCTGGGTGGAAAAGCAGCAAAGTGGCTTTCAAACTTGTGAATTGGTGCTGTTTCCTGGATAAATGTCTGTTGCTCTGTTTTGCTGTTTGAGCTTGCTGGTAACTCAGGAGTGTAATCCACAACAGGAGCAGGAGTCATGAACATCGAATCATGAGAAGCTCTGCAAACACGTAATGATAAAAGACTCCATTATTATTTCTCTTCAAAGTGTTTCTCCACAGTTTTTATCTCCACGGAATAGTTAGATTGGACCGTACAGGTTGTTTTTACCTGTAGGGGGGTCTATTAGAAGAAATGAACTCAGACTGTGACGAAATGGCAGATCCAAACCCACTACTAAGAGGTTCAGTTTCACTTTCGCTTTCACCCTTCAATATCTCCTGGAAAAAGAAAAATGCAAATTAATACTACCAATGCCAGACAAGTTCTTTCAATAAATGATGATTGAAAGTAATCAGGCTATTCACTGACTGAATTTGTATTACAACTACCGAAATCACAACTCGCAGTGATGGAGTCACCTTCAAAGCGCTTATAAATGCCTCAGTTTCATCAAGTGTTGAAAATCGCAAAGCAAACTTCTGTATCTGCACAGAAAAAGAGCACCACAAAAAAATAAAAAAAGACTTGGTTACATTCCTCGCCTAAGATACAAGAACGAAAAGCCAAAAGAACACAGTTGAGAGTAGAGAGCTTACTTCTCCTGCAGAATCTCTGTAGCTGACAAGTACTGCTCTGGTTCCCCTGGCGGGAAATCCGGAGACGCATGAGACTTGAGGCCACGAGATGTGCAACTTCGAGACGTAGTGCTCCTCCTGCAACATGATTGATGAAATTAAAACCTAGGGTTTCAAAACCAGTCGTGATCTTCCTCAACAACCGAGGCTTACGATTCTACCAAACAGCACAAAGTTGACAATTTCTCGGCAATGATCGAGTCAAAATATACAGGATGAATCACAGATGAGGAAACTTCTTAAGATCTAAGCCACTAGATCGGCAAAAATAGCATGAAACTTAATTTTGACGAAGAATAATTCACCAAAAAAAAAAAAAAAAAAAACATTTAGAAGAACTTCTTATCAAAAATACAAAAGTTTCTTATCTAGTAAAATCGATTTAGAGCTCTCTAACTCCAAAATCCTACAACAGTATAAAAACAAACATAGCCATATCTTCTATAGCACAATAATGTGTAGTACCATCTACATGCAGGTCAATTCCGGTCTGCTGTTTGTCCGGTTTAAAAATGAAGCAGATCAAAGCAACAGAAGTTTAAATTCCTTCAAAATAAACTCTTGATTTTCCTTCCAATTTCTCAGAATCCAAACGGAATCCAAAACAGGAAAACCTCAACTCAAGCAAAACAAAGCAGTAAAATGCAAAACAGAAATCGAAAGAAGAAAAACCGGAACCGACGAGAGCTGAGCAACGGAGTGGTCACCACTCACCTGCAACTTGTCGCCGCAATAGACGGTGAGAACGACGCAAGAGCTGGAGCGCTGGACGACCAGACGAAGCAGAGCGGGGGAGGATGAAGTCAGCCAGGTGCCCTGCGGGCGGCGGTTCCGCAGGTAGGGAGGGAGAGGGACGAGATCGGGACACGTGGAAGCCGCAGGAGGGTAGCCGAAGAAGCGAGAGTACTCGACCTCCCATTGCACTCTAATGGCGGTCACCAGCTTCTCCTCGTGTCCGCTTGGTAGCACCGCCACAGCCAGAGATCCCGCCATTTGTTTCCTCTTCTTTCGCTCTTTAGGACTGATCAGGGAATTTCGAAATGGCGGGGGCAAATTCGAGAATGACGTTTTGTATGGAATCTTCTTGATTTTTATAGGGTTTTGTTTTTAATTATTATTGTTGTTATTATTATTTAAATGTATGTCGTATTTCTCTTTATAAAATTGAGTAAAATTCTGGTACAGTCTCGTTTATATTCTCTATTAATATAGTTTATTTTTAAATTATTTAGATGTGATCAAACAGTATAAATATTGTTTGTACGATATAATTATCATGCACATTATTTAGAATAGTATAGACTAATTAATTAATAAAAAAAGAAATTAAAAAAAAAAAACCAGACTTTCACCGATGAAAGGTTTAGGAGGGGAGCTCCTCATCAGTTGCTCAACGATGGTGGGGCGGGGGCTTGTTGCCGTTGGGGGAGTCACAGGGTCAATCGCAAGTCATCGCCTAGGATTGTCGGGGCTCGCGAGTGAGTGGTCTGTTGCCTGTGGTCGCGAGCCTTGGGAGGGAAAGGCCTCGTCATCATGAGAGGGGGGTAGGGGAAAGTCTAGTTTGGGGGAGGGGGGAGCCTTCGTCAGTGTTGGTGGGGCTAGTCAAGTGGAGGGGCTGGCTCATCGCGACCATTGAGGAAGGAGGTGTAGATCTGGTTCGCGAAGGAGGGGATTGTCTTTGTCGGTGTTAGCAGGGGGCACAAATTTGGTTAAGGGAAGGAGGGGGTCTTCATCGGCATCGGGGAGGGGGGGCAATCGTCACCGGCGTCGAGGGGAGGGAAGGGGTCTTCTTTGGCAACGGGGAGGGGGCGCTCATCCTTGGCGTGGGTCCGTTAGTGGACGATCACCGACAAGTTTTTTTTTTTTTTTTTTAGTTTGTTTGAATTTTTTTATATATAATACTATGAAATAATGTACATTATAGTTATGATGTACAAACAACATATTTAGTCGTTTGATTACATCGTAACAGTTAAAAAATGAGCTCTATCAATAGGATATATGAATGAGACTCTACCATAGATTTACCTTATAAAATTTTGTCCAATAAAATTGTCCTTTTAGTAATTTAGCCTGTATTGATAATATACTAACAGTTAACTCTAACCAGCAATAATTAAGACAATAAATTTGACATAGTAATAACGTGATTTAACACTTTTCATTAATAAATAATATTACATTTTGGATGAAATTACTATATTTTTAGTATTTGTCTTACTTAGGAATCGTCAGAGGACAATTAGAGATAGAGTTTTGGAAATATTTTGATTGCAATTCAATTGAGTTTTGGATATGTGCCCTTGATTAAAAAAAATGTTTATAGTGAAATAAATATATAAAAACTTGAAATGTGTTCGGAAAAAAAAAATTAATATGGATCTTTCTTGTTTAGTTCATTTCATAATTCTATATAATTTATCTCATTTCGATTTAAAATAACAAAATTATAAATTTTTAAAATTTGAATTTATTATAAACACTTGCAAAAAATTTATTGGAAATCAAAAACACCTCTAAATAGGGCTGTGCATCCAATTTGCTAAAACCATTCAAACCAACAGTACCCGCACCGTCCGCTTAAGTGGGGTCACGTCATCACCAGCCTATATTTGGGTGAGTTTTCAACCCACCCACTTTTTAGCTGGTAAGAACGGGTTTGAATTTTGGAGCTACGAGTAAAACCCACCTATTTTATTTTTTTATTTTTTTATATTAAAAAGGCCTAATTTTACCAACTACTCCCTTATGATGATGTGCAATACTTTTAGAGTGAGATAAAAATTTAGGGTTAAGATTTTTATTATTTTCATCATGTCTCTTGGAACTCCACCAATTCATATTGCTATACATATTGATTTTCATTTTTTGATTCATTATTTTTAGTTCTCTTTCTTTCTATAATTAATAATTGAATATATACATATATATATATACACATATAGGCTTTGTTTGTTTTATCATCTCATTTCAACTCAAATTGTATTTTTTTTTTTTTCTTAAAAATTTTTTGTCTTTTTCTCAAAAAATTTTTTATCTTTTCTAAAAATTCAAAAAAATTTACTATTACAACTAAAATATTTCAACTCAAACTAACCAACCAAACATACCCTTAGTTAAAAAATATAACGGGAAAGGTTCTGACGAAAGAAAAAAAATTTTAAAATTGGATTTAGCGTGGAAAGAACGCGGGTAGTAAGGTTCGTGCCTGAGATTTGCGTATTTCCCGAGGCGACGCCGTGAAGATCGCCATGAACGCTCTTCTCCGACCAGAGCTTTCCTTCACTTCCATATCTTCGATTTGCGCCGACAAATCTCCGAATTCTACTCGCTGGAGCATCCAAAGGGTGTTCAAGCTTCCGCCGACGCGTCGCGATCGTTGGATTGGAAGAAGGAAATGCCTGACGGCGACGGCCCTGCTAGACTCGGCGACGATCGACCAATTAGGGCTGTCGGAGTCGGATATTCGAAACCCGGGGATCTCGTCTTCGTATCGGAGCTCGAGCTTGCCGAAGCCAAACCAGACGGTGCTCGATGCTCAGGCTAGGGTTTGCACCGGACCGACTCAGACCAGACCGCTCACCGAAGAACAGGCTTTCAAGGTTCTCGACACGATTTTGAAGTCTGGTAAATGATTTTCTTCGTAAATTAAATTAGTTTGGAGAGAGAATTTCACTTTTTTTTTTTCATTTGATTCATCTTCTTTGTCGTCTGGATTTTCAGCTCGGGGAGATTTGACGGATGAAGAGGAAGTCTCCAAGGCACAACTCGGTGCGTTCTTCGCCGCGATGACGATTCGAGCGAATGCGTTTCCAGAAGCAACGCAATGGAGTGAAGGTGAAACGCGAGCGATGAATAAGTTCTGGCCATTGCTTGTTCGGGCGCTTCCGTCGGACGTGATCTTCATAGCCGACCCCGAAGGGTCGATAATGGGGTTGGGAAGCTCGATTGGGCCCCAATATGTTGGCCATTGTAGCAGCGAGATGAGATTGGTCGGTGCTCTGAGGGAAGTGTTGGCTGGGGGTCACCTTGGCTTTGAGGAAGTCCAGGGCGTTTTGAGGGATGCTCTTCCTCTGGAAACGGGCACTGGTGTAAGTGAATCATTGCTTTCGGCGTTTTTAATTGGTCAGCGAATGAACAGGGAAACAGACCGTGAGTTAAAAGCATATTGCCTTGCATTTGATGATGAACTCGGTACGATCTTGTGTTCTAAAGATCTCCTTTTCGTGTTGCGTCTTCATGGATTTGTGTGCGTGTGTTTTATTTATTTATTTATTTTTATTTTTATATTTTTTTTAATGGGATTCTGTAGTTTTCTTTTGTGGGTGGTTTATTCTGTTTATTTTGTTGATTGAATTATTTATAGGCCCTCCTCCAGTTGCTGATGTTAGATCACTGACTCATTATGGAGAACCTTACGACGGAAATACGCGTTTCTTTAGGAGTACATTGTTTGTTGTTGCGGTTAGATCCTGTTATGGAGAATCTTCCTTGCTTCATGGTCTGGAATGGATGCCACCGAAGGTCAGCTTTCTGGTTTCGTAACTCTTTATTTAATAGCTTGTGGATACATCAATGCGATTCAGCTTCCGATAGATAAGGACACTTCAAAACGAAAGAATTTTTTTCTTTAGTTTTCTCCTGTTATGAAACAGTGCGTTCACAATTGATTTTCTCTGGATGTTCGAGTGTGAAATTTTTAGTATCATATATGTCTGTATCTGATATGTATTGCTTGAAGAAACTGGAATTTACTGTCAGAGATAAGGAAGCAAACCGCTTTGAATTTTTCCAGCGCACTTGTAATTCTTTTTCACTTTGCAGGGAGGAATTACTGAAGAACAAATGCTGAAGTTTATGGGAGCTAATACGAGCTTATCTCCTTTGCAGGCAAAAGAACTCATTGAGGTCAATATAGCTACTTTACTTTGACATGCCCGTCTTTGTCACTTTACCGTTTGATTAAATATTTATTTAGATTTTTTGGTAGTTGCTTAAATCCTCAAACCTGATATTTCAGGATGAAGAGGTTGGTTTTGCCTACGTAAGTCAACGTGAAGCTCGGCCATCTCTGTATGAATACCTAGCCAAATAAAGCTTCCTTTTTGCGCTATTTGTGTGGGGGGATACCTTCATTTTTCTCCCTTCTTTTCTATACGAGAGTTTATATTTATTTTTCATTCAACTTAAAAACACACACACACACACACACTCACACATATATGTATATATATAGAGAGAGAGAGAGAGAGAGAATATAGAAATAAAGTCAGCAGACAAGTTTGTAAGAGAGTTACATATGAGTATGCTTAAGATTTTCAGTTCTAGGATAAAATTTGATGGAATTTGAACAATGATCTCTGATCATAAGATCCAATGGACGTCTAGCTGTTATACTTGCGTCAAGATATTGGTTCCCTGTATCTGTGTACGAGTTATTTCAGACCCCAAGCCCTGGTTTGCTTATCCTTTTTCAAGTATAGTAGAGAGGGATCAATGTTGCTACAAAAATTATGATTATCTGTTGAAATTTGTTCCAGTAGCGTTGACACGACATGTGATATTTGTTATTTTATCTGAATGACGAGAATAACACTATCTTTACGACCTCTCTAGACATTCATTAATTAAGTTGAGGGAACATATCAAAAAACGGCCCCCATTGGCAACAACTGAGAAGGTTCAGCAACTTGTGAAGGTGAATATATGCTATGTGAATTTGTGGATTTGTTGGCTGCAGTAATCCTTGCTTTTTTCTAGTAAAATATTAAATGGCGTCCCAGTATTAAACTTATAAGACAATAAAGAGGGTGGACAAGTGATGTAACTAATGGAGAGTAGTGTGTGTGTGTGTGTTTTTTTTTTCCCTTGATAGGCCCTGGGAAAGGAAGCGATTGTTGCTGGATTTTATCATGAAGGTTATGAGGAGCCACTGCTAATGCTTATGAAAAGAAGAGGTGTGCATGCTGGCTTGGTGGTGAAGGTCAGTTTGTATTCTAATGTAAACAGGAGATCATTCAAATAGCATTTTCGCATGTGAAGAAAATCTTCTGTTAGAGCCAAAGCAGGAGATCTTTCAAATACTAGTATTTTCGCATGTGAAGAAAATCTTCTGTTAGAGCCAATCATAAAGATTATAACATGTCAACTAAGCGATCTAAGCAAACAACTTTAGAATTCTGACTTTGCTGTCACCGTAGGGTGAGGAAGGGGCCTTGTCAATGACAACTAGATTGCGATCAGCAACTTCATCAAAAGGACTTCCTGTGAACTACTGTTCTGGATTCCGTGCTTTGAGAACATCTTCTTCTGAAATTGATGGTTTGTGCTTTTGAACTTTTTTGGATCCTTAATTTCCTTACTTTGGCTGTTTTTTTTTAAGTAAATAAATCTAGGTAGTTTTATTTGTACCCGAATCTTATTAAGCACCCATAAATCAATCAGAATTGATTGAGATGATTGCAGGATTCTTTGATCTTCACACATGCAAAATCTGAGATTTTGTTTTGCAGGGGTCTCACGTCAAAGTTTCAGTCTAGAGGTTAACGCCAAGGACTACGGTTTTGAGCCTAGTGATACACCAAGAACTGATCGATCGGTAGAGTTTCCAAGACCTTTAATGATGCATACTTTTTGTCATTGTTTGGTGTCAAAATTTGTGTCTGTATGGCAGTACCAATTTTTTTTTTGTGCAAATTATTATGTATTTTGGCAAATTCAGGTTACGAAGAATATAGAGTTGGGTTTAGCTGCTCTTCATGGTCAAAAAGGACCGGCTTACGACCGGATCATCTTAAATGCTGGAATGGTGGATCACTTGCTGGGATGTGATGGTGCAGAAGACATATCCGTCGCCCTGGATAGAGCTAGAGAGGCCATTGACAGCGGCAAGGCTCTAAAAAGGCTCTTCAATTACATAAAAAACTCGAACAAAGTTAGATAGAACTAGTTCCTGGTAATGCTTGTTTTGAATTCCATTGCACGCCGTAAGTTGAGCTTTATACAAATGAAGAAGGTTATGATATAGGAGCAGAGAAGGGGTTTTACTCAAAGGTCAAGTCTTCTTTTTCTCATGTTTTTGTTTTGTTTGGTCGTTCTTTCCTTTTTCTAACATCAGCTCAAAGGTTGGTCACGTGGTCCAGTTGTTCAATTCTTTTATTCCTTGGAGTTGTCTCGCGGTTTTGGTTTAATGTGATAATAAGAAGCTCCTCGTGATCAAGGATTGAAAAATTGACATTTCCACTTATATTTCCGCGGAAATTTCCGTATTTTGGAAGTATTGATATAGAAACATGGGTGTCGTATTTTATCCACAGAATATCTGTGAAAATTTCATGAAAATTTCCCTAAATATCAATTTTTGATGGAATATCGATTTCCGTTAAAAATGTAGTAGTAAATGACAAAATATCGTGAAAATTTTCATGGAAATATCAACAAAATATTCGTAAAATGTCAATCGTAATATAATATTTTCTCTTTTAACATAATAAAATTCATGATTTATTTAATTCACGCACAATTTATATATATATATATAAATAGATAATAGAGATTTATGTGACATATCCAAAATTATATAAAATAAATATTCAAATGTCATATTATCTTAGTATTGATGTTGTTTAGATTAATAAGATATTGTAAATACTTTCGAATATTTTAAAAGTTTTTTTAATATTAATGTTTTTTACCATGTATGAAACAGTGAATGTAATCTATTAATATTATGTTATATTTTACTTAATTGGTGAATGTTAAGTTATGGTTTATTGTGTGTATTAATTATTTCAGAGTTTTATTAAGTTTTATTGAAAAATTTATTATTTAATGAATTTTCATATTTTATATTAATTTTTACCAATATCAATATTTACCTAAAACTTAAGTATCGTTATTTTTGTAAATATCGATATTTTTTTCATTGCTTCTGATAACCCTAATGTGGAATTTTGATATTTGAATAATCACATATTTGTAATCGATGGAATATGAGTCTTGTTTTAATCATGTTTTCTGTTATAGAGTATTGCATCAGAGAAGCGATTCTTATTAAGAAAGGGGAAAATTAATTGTGATTATATTTCTTCTTACACACCATAAAAAAATAAAAAAAAATAAAAAAAAAAAAACCTTGAAAAAAATGTAAATTGGCCGCACAATTGTTGTAAGTTGTCTATGGCTAGTGAGCTTGTTGCCAATTGAACAAACTTGATAAAGGTATGGCAATAAAGGAGGAGAATGAAGACGAAAGCCTAATAAATAGTTTTCCTTTGCTCCAAAATTTGATTTCATATTTGAAGAGTAGCGGCTATGGAACCGGCGAGGCTAAGAACCTCAAATGGTGCTTTGTAGTTCACCTGTTGAACGGTCAATGGGCAGGAGTCTGTGATCCAGAAGTAGGTTAGCCCATTCTCAGGATGCCCTGGCAAAGACAAGAGTGAGGAATGAATCAGGACTTTACATGTTAAAACATTTAGGATTATTTATGTAAATGTCTAAAGTTGTTTTGAAATATATCAATTTTCTATTTATTTACATATATATCTAAAAGTGTAAATATAAAAATAATGTTATCATTCTTAAAGAATTGGGAATTATCATGTAAAGAATTTACGGGAAAAAAAGAAAAGAAGAAAAAGCTAAATATTAAAAAGAAGGAAAGTTTCTTCTTCTTTTTTTTTTTTTTTTTTTATTTGTTGTGAAAAATTTGCGAATATTCATAATGATCCAAAATGAAATTTTTTTTTAAAATTATATTTCACATTAATAAGAAATAGCTAAATAAAAAAAAAAGGAATATCCAAAAAAAAAAAAAAAATCTAATTACATGTTTGTCTTCTGCTGCTCTGCAAAGTGTCCATTTGATTTATAATAGAGTTTATTAATAAGTAGTTTTTTTTTTGTCCACAAAGAATTGATCTTTTTTGTAATGAATCAAGCTTTATCATAAAGATAGTTTTTATTTTTTTTTTTCTACTATTTTATGTAAATAATAGTGTTTCTTCATAAAGAATTAGACCTCATTTTTATTATTTTTGAATTTATTTGGTTGAAGCATAAATGGTAACCATTCGATGTTTAGTGAAGTGGATTACATAAATAAATTGATTTCTTCATTAACAATTCATTGGATTTTTCAGAATCAATTCAAAATTCAAAAAAAAAAAAAAAGTGAGAAAAACAAACTTGCATTTACTAAAAGTAATTCTGATTTGTGAGCAAAAAAAAAAAAAAAAAATCATCTTTCAATTGAAAAAAAAACAAAAAAACAAAAAAGGAAAATGTGTGATTATGTAAATTAAATGAAATGAAATCAATTACGATAAAGGGCAAAACAAATACTACAGATATATATTGTCTATAAGAAATAGACATACATGTAATATTATTTAAAAACAGACATATTTCAAAACTAGGCCCTAAAAATAGACATTTTGTGTAATTATTTCAAATGGTTATCATTTTCTGTCCTATTTTACAGCAGTGAACATTGTGAACTTTGTTGTTTTTTATGGTCATATTATACATGTTTGTTTCCTTATTTCCTTCTTGTTTAGTTTTTTTTTTTTTTTTTGGGGTTAAATTCCAAATTTAGCCCTTGAATAATAATAGTTGTCTAACTTTGTCCCCCACAACTCAAAAAAAAAAAAAAAAAAAAAAAAAAAAAAAAAAAGAAAAGAAAAAGTCCCTAAGTTTAATTAGTTGCTGCAACTTTGGTATTTTCTTCTAACCGTTAGCAAGTGGTAATTTTTAAAATGATTTTTATCATATGTTCGTAATCTCGAATTAAAGCCATTGAAAAATCGATCATTGATCATTTAATGACAAAAATGTCAAAGCTGCAACTTATAATGAAAATCTTTGTTATATTTTGAGTTTTGAGAAAATACCTACTCTTCGAGGGTCAAATTTAAAAATAACCCCTTTCGTGTGTGTGGGTGGGGTGTGGGGGGGGGGGTGTTGGGGTTGGACTTGGCCTTCTAATAAAAGTGTTGGGCACATTTGTCATTTCGAACTTAAAACGACAACAAGACTTAACAAGTGAACGACTTGTCATCTTGATCAAACGACAACAAGCCCTTACTAGAAATGACACGACAACAACAATATTTTACCACTAAAACGACATTTCATTGTATGACTTGAACACCTATTGGACATTGTCCTTTTCACAATTTTAAAAACGACGGCAAAACTTTAAGTAAGAAAATTGGAAATAAACGACAACAAACTTCCAACAGCAACGACATGCCGTATTCAATTAACAGAGCATTATCTTGGAATGAACACGCAAACAGCATGATTTCTTACTTAACAACAGCAAACTATTGAGAAAAAGAAAATTGCTTTAAAGCATGCCGTATTCAATTTGAAAGTTTTTGCGAAAATTTAGAAAAATATAAGAAGCTTATTGTGGAGAAAATTTAAACAAGAATCAAATGAGGACACGTGAAAAAAAAAAAAAAAAAAAAAAAAAAGAACAAAAAAAAAATTATATAAAGAATATAAAGTACCTTCATTATCATGCTCAAAGCGTTCCCACGATCTATTAGGAAAAATCCCATGTGTTACATACGCACTAATTTTTGCTGCTCCATGACTAGCTAATACTTTCTACAAGAGAATGCACGATAAGAATAGCAAAGAGCTTTTATTAGTAAAACAAAATAAAGCAGGGGAAAGATTTATCCGTTGTGCATAACTTGAGCGCAAGGTCCTAGCAGACGGATTACCGCTGAACACGCCAACTAATTAAATTATAGACGATTAAAACAGATGAATATACTTCGTGCAGTAAAAATGAACCACCATAAGAAAACATATATACGGTTAACTTTGCCAAAACCCAAGAAAAGGGAAAAACAGATAACAAGAAGCATGGTCTTGGCTACTGTTAAGGACATCTCAGAATGTGAAATAAAATTCCTAACAAAAACGAAACTAAACACATAAGAAGAAAATTAGAGAACTTTCAGGTTGCTGAATTCAAACATTGTCGTAGAGGAGAAGGAAAGAAAGATGAACACAAGGTTGGGAAAAAAATATTTAAACTTCCAAGTGAGGTAGTAAATAAAATTCACAAGTGGCGTGAAGAAAAAGGTATAAGAAAGATCATCAGAGTTTTCCTAGTTCATATTCAAAATAAGCCTGACAAGAACCCCTTTCTGCACCCGAAGTCATGCCTGTTTTCCAAAGGAGAATAAGGCCCATATGTATACGGCTGTAAACCTTACCATCATAGAAAAGGTGGAATATGAAGACTTGCTTACCTGGCATTCAATCAGAGTTCCACCTGATTGGACCAGATCATCAACTATCACAACATGCCGTCCACCGGGATCTCCTTCCTTGATACGAACAATTCGTTGATCTCCTTCCCGAACTTTAGCACAAATGATCTGATTGTTGGTTATAAGTAGGATTACGCATGTAAGCACATGAATAGATAAAAAATGTTTATTCACCAAGAATGTAAAGCCATTAATTGTGATTGGATGTATGGAGGCAGGACAGGAACAAAAGAAGATGAAGAAGGGATAATCATATCCATTCATCCTAGAAAATGTTTGGATGATCCTAAAAATTATAAATCATGCGAGGAAAAATTGTTCATAACAGATGAATGAAAGATACCGTTGGGAAATGCTGCAGCTGCTTATGAAATCTTTTCCATGCTCCGTCGTCAGGAAAGGCAATGGATATCTGAGAAGTGAAAGATCCATCATATAACGCCAGAGAATAGAGACGCTTCAAATTAACTACTTACGATGCATATATCCACGTTTGTACAATATCTACATAATTTCTACTGCAATCTTTGGGTACAAAGTTGCAAAGAACACTGATTTGGGGCCCTGTATGGCATGCAACTATAAAAAAAATAGGTATTTACAAACTTCTACATGTAAAACTGCTGGCAATGAATACTTTACAGAAAAGGGACATGATACGAAGAAAGTAAACAAATTTAGCATGGCCACTGATCTAAAATCTAAATATGTTAATAACCAAGAGAACAATAGAATGGAATCGCAAGATTTTAGCAGATACTAAATATCTTGTATCGCCCATCTGCCAAAAAGTGCTTACATTGTGAGAATCAGGCAGCTCCTGGAGCCTATTCTTAAGCAGAGGTATCCCGCTCTCGAAGCATGGTAAAATATTGTCACCAAAGTAGAATCTCTCCTAACAGGAAGGAATACAAAGGGGGCCAAATGGGGAGACAATTGTCAAGAAGAAACAACGAAAAAAAGAGAAAGAGAAAAACAATGCTGTTCAATGGTAAATAACGAGGAAAAAAAATGCACCTCATTAGGAACAAACCTGCAACGCATGAATATCGAAAGTGACTAAACTCGTCGGCCCGCCTCTGGAAATGGGTATATTGGATAAGGCCCTAGCAAGAGTGAAAGCAGTTGCAACATCTCCTTCATCCTCCATACGCTCCGATGTTCCAGTTGGAAAAAATGGAAGGACCAATGTGAACGAGGAGATGAACAATTTGGGCAAAGCATAGATTACAGATAGTTGCTCAAAAATGACTCCTGGAGAGCTAAACGAGGCCAAAAAGGCCACATGTTGCCCACGAATGCCATGAGCATTGGGAATGAATAAGTTGGGGAATCCGTCATCAAATTTCCTAAAACAATCACAAACTTCATTTAGTTATGTCCCATAAAGAACCCAAAAAAAAAAAAAAGTTGAGCTTTACTTCATGATTGAAAGTTGAAAGAAAACTGACACAATAACATCACATTCATTAACGGTCCCATTTGGACCCACAGACACTAAAATCATAAAATTCAGCATCATTTTCCTTGGAAAATCCGATTCTAAATCATGATCAACATCAAAACTACAAATTTCAAAAAAAAAAAAAAAAAAAAAAAAAAAAAAAAAAAAGGGATGCCATTCTAAATCGTGATCAACATCAAAACTACTTCAAATTGCTAAAAAAATCACATCCTAAACCATAATCAGCATCAAAATTACTTCAAATTTCTAACACAACCACCACCAACAGCAAACTTAATCGCAGAAGAAACTAATACCGAAGGCAATTCTCACCATTTCGACGGCATATTAAAGAGAAAACAACACAAACCCCATAAATTCCTTGTCAAAACCACACAATGCCAATATTAAGAGATTATATCTTGAATCTATTTCCAAAGAAATCGTTACCTCCAGGTGATAGAACAAAGCTCAATGGCGTCAGACTGCGCGGCGACTCTCTCCGCCAAGGCCTTGGTCTCCGCGCAGTAAAAAAGGCAAACGTTCTTCGTAGCTCTGACGTCCGATTCCATGGCGGGACTCGAAGCGGCCATCGAAACGGAGGAGGTGGACGGCGGGGAATGAAGCGAAGAGCTCTGGACGAAGCGAAAGCGATCGGCCTCAGCCGCCCAGTTCTGCGAATTCTCGAAGCTCTTGATCTCGCTCCTCACCTGAATTCTCCTCCAGCAGTCATCGGCAGAGGATTTAGGAAGAGGAAGAGAGGGAAAGGAATGTTTGGCGTTTGGGAGAATTGAGGGCGTGAGAGAAGCCATTGTTGAAGTTGTTGTTGGTGAAAGAGGAGTGAAGAGATCGAGTAGCCGCCATAGAAGGTCGTCACCGCGGCTCTGCTGTTCGTCGGAAGTCGACAACGGTGGCGATGGCGCTTCGTGTACGGCCAAGACAAAGTAGTTGTAGTTCTCCTTCTACTCTGCTTATTTATTTTGCGAATTGCCTCGCTTATATATTATTAGTGAGAGATTCTCCCCTTTCAACGTTCCGAAAACGCCCTTTCTTTTTAACACGTTTTTTGCAAGTTCCATTTACAATCTAATGTTTTTTTTATTGGAAATATGGATCTTTTTTTTTTTTTTGTTCTTTATGTCAATGTTTAGAAAAAAGACTTTCGAAAAAAAAAAGTCTAGAAAAAAAGAATAGTTTCATTTCAATTTCAAATAAAAAAAATTATAAATTTATTAAGTATGTGTTTCCATTGAAATGGAGGAGAGATTAAAAAAAACATGTTTGTAAATTTATAGTTAAGTTGTGTAACTAAGTGAGATTCGGAAAATAATCGGAGATTGGAGAACCTAATGGACCTTTTTGTTTTGGTTCGAGAAAAGAGTCTTTGGTGGGAAGTGTTAAAGAATTTAAAATTAAAAAAATTAAAAAAATATTCGAAATTAAAAATATAAAAACTTGAAATATGTTTTTAAAAAAATTTATTATTGATCTTGATTTATTTCTCTTAAAATTTTATATAATTTTTTATCTGAAAAATGATCATCTTATTTTTATTAAAATAATATAATTATAGATTTTTCAAAGTTTAAATTTACTGTGAACGCCTATTTAAATTTCAATATAATCATGAAACAGATATCCAAACGGTTGTTTGGAAACTGGTCGGTGAAACACCATCTCCAAATACCCCTTTAAAAATTGAATTTTCTTCGTGTGAATCCCAACTCCTGTCTCTTGACGTGAACAAAAGACAATTTATTGAAGTCGATGTGTGTCGTATTAAACCATTCAAAGTGGTCATGAATAACGCTGAGAAAAACAAACAATGCCCAATGTCAATAAACGTGATATTTGATTTATCATCGTTCTACAACGTGTTTAATAAATAAGCATTAAAAAGTTGTCATCTACTAAAATAGAATGCCAAGTTGTACAAACCAACTACTGTTAATAGTTTCATTCAAAAAAAAAAAAAAAACCTAGTTAATAGTTGAGAAGATAATTACGATCCCATTCTTTTCTTTTTTTTTTTTTTTTCCTTTTCTTTTAAACGACGTCTCAATCAAGTTTAAGCATAGAAAATTCAAGTTTCGCTTGTATGATATAGATATATATATATATATATATTTTTTTTTTTTCAATCAAGGGTGAAGATTCAAATTCTAAACTTAAACTTCAAGTTGTGAGGTAGAGATGTGAATTTATTAGTAGGCTGAGTCATTAACTATACTTATATTTTTAGCCCTTAATGTGATGTGAATCATTATTTATTTGCATGGTAGAAAAGAAATACATATAAAAGCCATTCGTTAATTTTCTTAATTTTAATCAATAGCTAAATCTGCATTTCATGTATCCTTAAAAAATAAAAAATATATTCACAAAAAAAAAAAAAAAAAAGGGAAAAAGAGAAGAGAAAAGAAACTAGTTTGCAGGGCATGCCAATGAAAGTGATGCACTTGTTGCTGTTCTAAAAAGCCAACAATATGCTAAATTTGCAAAGAATTTCAGCGCAAGGTAATAGACAAAAGGCAGTCACATATCCTAATATGTTTGCTCTTTATTTCTCAATTATGTCAAAGGTGGAGAGGGAGGTGCAGACTCATAGACAGAAGCCTTAACCCGTTTCCATAGAGATAACAAGGGCGGATCGGGTTCGCGAACAATGACATGAATCTTTTTCGAGTTCGGGATTGGTGGCGGTGGCGACGGAGGTTGCTTCTGTCTTAGGATTGATAGACTTAAGCCTCTCTCCCTATGCAACTTTTTTTCACCTTTGCAACTTTGAAGCAACATTGATCTGTATCTCTCCCCACCGCTCGAATTGTTTATTTTGTGTTTCTTTAAGCCGTCTGCATTGTCCACGATACAAAGGAAATTATGAGAAAGATGATTACAGAGAGAAAAATGAAAAATAAAGAGAGCTAAAAGTATAAGGCAGAGCTTGACAGAAACAACCCAAGGAAAGGAAGATGACCAGCATTGTTGCAATAGCAAATTTCGCCATTTCGATATATATATATATATATATATATATAAGTTAATAATGGATACAAAACCTTTGACTTAATTTTGGGCACTAAAAATTATTTGTTCTAGTAGTGCCACTAGGGATTAATTTGGGCAGGACTGGAGTTTCAAAATTCAATTGTTTTAGAATAAAGCTTTGGTGAATGAATTTAGCATTTATCAAACAAAACAAGAGCGACTCTGGGCTGGCTTGAAGGCTTTTTTTCAAATTTAAGATTTGTCCTTTGACCTTCTTTCACTATGTTCTTTTTTCTTTGTTTAGCTGTGATTTGGCTTCATTAATGAAGCAAGATTGACGTTATAATTAGTAGGTAGTTAAGGCAAGCATGGTATTTGACTTTGCACTAAATTATTTTCTAAACAAACATCAACTTGGCCTATATAAATATATATATATATATATATATTTTTTACAGTATGAGACATTTGACCTTTCGAATTTGAAAACTCCTACTCAAATCCTTCCTCTCATCAATTAAGATAGGCATAGCCCCGGGTTTCAAACATCAGATTGGCCAATACTATTGTTAACAAGCGAAGTCCAGAAGACCACTGTAATTTCCATGAAGGAGGCATTGGTAAACACAATGCTTAATTATTAGAACAAAGTTTTTGGCACAAATCACATGTAGAACCGCATTTTTGTGCGGCAGGTCATGAGGTCGTGTTTCATCTGCAAATGATTCATTAGATGCTAATTCATACGCAGGGGCGGAGTCAGGAATTTTTTTCAACGGGGGCATGCATTAAATTTTTTTTTTAAGATTAAACAAATTTTAGTGGGAACTATGTGAGAATTTTTTATTTTAGTGGATTTATGTGATGATTTTTAATTTTAGTCGGGATAAAATAGTAAAAGTATAAACTTTTTTTTATCGGAATTGATATTAGTGGGGGTTATCTAAGAATTTTTTATTTTTAATAAGGATGAAAAAAATAATATGAGAATAATTTATTTTCAGTTGGAACAAATTATAAAAATTGAAAAAAAAAATCAAAAAAAAATTAAAAGAATTAAAAATTTGCCGGACCCTCTCACACCCCCTCCCTCGGCCTCTCTGTTCATATGTCATTTTTTTTTTTTCCCAAATTCCATACGTCAACTGTTTGATTTGAGTTGTGCCAATCTTTGTATCCCTTACAAGGTTTTAGGGGGAGTTTGGTAGAGTAGTTTGAGTTGAGATTTTTAAGTTGGAATAGTAAATTTTTTTGAATTTTCAGAAAAGACAAAAAACTTTTTGGGAAAAAGACAAAAACTTTTTGGAAAAAAGACAAAAAAAAGTTTGAGTTGAGTTGGTTCACCAAACGAGCCCTTAATCGCTGGTATGGGACATTCTGTTTGCTCTCAACTTGTGGGGAACTAATCTGACACAAATGTAAAAAGAAGGCCTTTGGCCTTTTATTTTTTAGTGGATAAATAAATCTTCGAACGGATTTCTCTGCAGTAGGAAAGTCGAGATGGCTGTGGTTGACGTTAGCATTACTTTCCTTGATGTTATCAAAATAACTATTCCGGGCACAAAATAAATGTTCGTTGAAGGTCCAAGTGACAGCCTTATCGCTCGAATGATGAACATGCTATCTCAATCATTTTTCCATTGAACAAGCAAGTGGTCACGACATATAACGATGTCCTTCCACGACTGCTCAATCAAATATTGAGTTGATAAGAATAAGACTTCATATTTAAAACTCAAAAAAGATCGATAAATATTCTGATAATCACAATTTCAATCATGATGATCTTTCTATTGTTTGACCATCATACTTGATGGTACTTGAAAGACTAATTATTTTCATACTGTGTTATCGTGTTTATAAGCCTACCGAATTCAATTGACATCTCTATTAGTGTAGAGAGTCATATTAATGGTAAGTATTAGATTTGGGTGTAGGCGATAGAACTATTTGACAAAGAAGTCTGTGATTGAGTCTTCTTATTGTGACGGTCCAAGTGTCCGTGGAAAAAATAAGTTGGATCTAATCCATATATTAAAGTTTATTCCAATATTTTCCAATATGACCACCCTCTATCATAACTTATTTTCCTTGATTTAAAAAATAAAATAAAATTCCATGCCATGCCATTGTTTATAGCATATTTAATTTTCTTCCCGGGGAGGTCAAGTTCACTAGACGCGCCCATAGAGTCAATGGGGTTTAAAAGTTCCAAGAAGTTTTTATTTTGTTTTATTTTTGGATGAAAAGTTCCAAGAAATTTTATTGTTAGATTATGCCCTTGTAAGTTCACTTGGCCATTATGATTTTAGTTGTCTTACCTTTTGTTTTCTTTCTAATCTTTCTTTCTTTTCATTGTTTTATTTGTTTTACGTTTTTTGGGAATTTATGGTACGAGCATCTAGTCATAAAATATATATCTACTATTATATTTTTCTATCACAAAAGTATCTTTTCAATACATTTTTGAGAATTATCAATTTGTTTAAAATTTTTTACTATTTAACATTTTTTATATAATTAAATTCTTTAATTCAGATGATATACTATGACATTATTAAAAAGACATCTAATAAGATAGAAAATTTGGGACAATAAATCTTGATTTCTTAAGTAACACATGATTGTCACTATTATTGAGATTCAAATCAAACAATACTTATGAAATAATTATGTTTGTATGGTTTTTTTTTTTTTGTTTAAATCCTCTCATAGCATCCAACTTTAAACAATATAAATAATTTTATTTAAATTTTACAATCACCATTAATTTAGCCCATAAAGCATCACATAAAAAGCAACGCATCGTAAACTCCTTCCCTATTGTGCTGGTCAAAAAAAAAAAAATTGATCTTCCTTTCTTTTTATTGGTTCCCACTTATTCTATTGGACCTTACTGCTCTTTTTTCCCCATAAAGGCTGCTACTTTTGTTGAATTATTAACATTATCATAATCTTAAGCCAAAAATAAGTGCATAGTGATATCAATGTATAAACTATTAGTAGTCACTAGTCACTAACCTAACCAAAAATTTGGACTAGAAACCACTAAACAAATAACCAAGCTATGTTTCAACGATATATATAGATATATATATATATATAATGTGCAATGCAGCAAAACATAACATGCCGAAAAATACAAACAAAAATAAAAATGAAAAATGGGGCAGATAGGGTCAGGAATGAGAGTCAGCAATCAAATAGGGACCACTAGGGGGGGTTAAGCGAGAGCGACCAATCTGTTAAAGTTGAGAGGAGATCCCGCGAGCCTCGTTCTCTACCAAGAACTCTCCAGTTTCAAGCTGCACCACACCTGGGTTTATCTAATCCCCTTTGCCTCAATTTGTCTCTCAACAAGAAAAAAATTTGTATATATAAAAGAAAAACAATTAAAAAAAAAAACCCAATAATCCGTTTACCATATTTCAGTGGCTCTGGTGTTGCCAATGCATTCACGTAACGCCACTTGAGAAAAGCCAAAAAAGAAAAAAAAAAAATATTCCCCCCAATGTTCATGTGACAACACTGTTTCTTATTTATGTGTCAGACATACATGGCATTCCCAGTTCCCACACAATCTCGTGCCTAACTCTCTCTCTCTTCTCTCTCTCTCTTCAGTCTGGCAGAACTGCGATGGTTGGACTAAAACGCCAGACAGGCGACAAGCGCAGTTCCTAAGGTAAGTCTCTTCTTTAGATTTTCATTGATTTCTTGTTGTTGTCGAGAGTTAATCAGGATGTGCTAATTGGATTTTTTATTCAGTTTGTTTTGTGGCTTTTTAAGCCTTTTGCAAGTGGGATTTGTGGCTTTTCTTGTTATAAACTTCTTTTATTGCATTCTGGCCATTTCTGAGCATCTGGGTTTGTCTCTTTTTTCTTTTTTTTTTCTTTTGGGAACTGTACTATTAGTGTTTGTTAGGTTAAATTATAGTCTTGTGATTGGATATTTGTGGTTGTGCGTCCACTGATTGTCGTGAAAGATTAATTCTTTTTATATAAAGTTTGTAATTTTGGCTCTCATTTTGATCAATTGAATCCATAGGAGAGATTACGTTCACCTGCTTTTTATTTTCTAATAATTTTGCTCTAATTTCGCCTCCTTGCCTGATAGTTCCACTGGAAAAATTTGTCACTCAAAAAAAAAAAAAAAAACCCATCATATTGAGTATGCCAAACATCGGTCATAACGATTTGATTCGTTCGTAATCTTATTTTATTTTAATTTTATATTGTATATCAGCATAAGACTATAACAATATTATATTTTAACAACTGAACAAAAAAATCTGTTCTTTTCTGAATGTCTCAGGTTAGGAACTTGTAGTAGTGTTGCTAGCTTTACCTCCTCTTTTGTAATCAAAAAAACTTTGTAAGAAGGTAAGCTTATCACCATGCCTCTCAAGGCGTTAGACTATGATTCGATCAATGAAAACGTGAAGAAGGCTCAGTATGCTGTCCGAGGTGAACTGTACCTCAGGGCATCTGAGCTCCAGAAAGAAGGAAAGAAGGTACCTAAAGATAATGATTTTAAGTCTATTGATTAGTATCATATATGTATGAGTCATTATTTTCACAATCTCAATTTTGATGTTCGTAGATCATCTTCACAAATGTTGGGAACCCTCATGCTCTAGGCCAGAAGCCGCTGACATTCCCTCGCCAGGTACTTCGGATATGCGAAAATATTTGTTCTGTTGCCTTTTTCAACTTGTTAATTGGTGTTGTGCTGACAAAATAAATGGTTGTTGTAGGTGGTTGCTCTGTGCCAAGCTCCATTTCTTTTAGATGATCCTAATGTGGGACTTATGTTCCCTGCTGATGCAATTGCAAGGGCTAAACACTACCTCTTGTTGACTACGGGTGGTCTAGGTATCTCTTTCTCCGAAATTCCTATTTTCTTTGATGCCATATATTTGTCTTTTTCAAAGTTATTTTTCTTTAGTATGCATTACATTGAGTGACCAACTTTCTACTAACAAACTAGAGCAGATGTTTATTGGGTTGTCAAAAGTACATAGTAATTCGTAATCTTCATTTATCTAGGTGCCTACAGTGATTCCCGAGGCCTTATGGGGATCAGGAAGGAAGTTGCGGAGTTCATTGGCAGGCGTGATGGATACCCAAGGTCATAACCTTTTTTTCCAACTTCTTTGAGACAATAGAGTTGTTAAAATTGGTTTTGAAAGCTGAAAACGTTTTCATTGCATTTTCTGAATGGCAGCGATCCTGAACTCATATTTCTCACGGATGGTGCTAGCAAAGGTGTGATGCAGATGTTAAACACTATCATTCGCGGTGAAGGAGATGGGGTAACTGCCAATCTGTTTTCTCCTTCGACAAAGCTTTCTCTTTTATCTTCTATTCATTTACGTTACCTCTTATTGGCTACTTAAGGATTTCTCATGTGTGAATTCTATCTCCGTTTCATTCGTTTCACTTATTTTCTGGCAGGTTTTGGTTCCTGTCCCACAATACCCACTCTACTCAGCTGCTATAACTCTGTTTGGGGGTACTCTTGTTCCATATTTCCTAGAGGAGACTGCAAACTGGGGTCTTGATGTAAATGATCTTCAACGATCGGTTTCAGAAGCTCGCCGTAAGAGAATAACTGTGAGTCTTGTTTACATAACCTATGGTTAAATGATTGGTTGTCTGTCCTGTACTCCTGTTTTTTGGTTGTTGTGTTCAATACCGTTCTAAATCTGGAATGAATGATGACTAGGTGAGAGCAATGGTGATTATAAACCCTGGCAACCCCACCGGCCAATGTCTCAGCGAAGCCAATTTGAGAGAAATATTAAACTTCTGTTACCGTGAAAACCTAGTGTTGCTCGGAGATGAGGTTTATCAACAGAATATATACCAGGATGAGCGTCCCTTTATCAGTTCAAGAAAGGTATGCAGTCTTGTTTGTGACATTGGAGCTAACTGTAGGTGTGGTTGCTTATTTCCTGACTTGAATTAACTTTTTTCATCTCCGATTCTGGCAAAAATTGAAGGTTTTGCTGGATATGGGACCACCAATTAGCAAGGAGGTTCAGCTCATTTCTTTCCACACTGTGTCCAAAGGATATTGGGGTGAATGCGGTCAGCGTGGTGGATATTTTGAGATGACCAACATTCCTCCAGAGGTTTGTATGAATTTTAGAAATATAACAGGCATTTTGTCTCATTTCTACGGAGGTAGAACCAAAATAGGAACTAGAGTTAAGAGGAAATACAGTAAGGTAAGAAGTCTATGGATTAATATAGAGGAAGGTTAAAGGAGAATTTAATGGTTGGAATAACATGCATCGTTCTTCTCATCTCTTGAGTTATTATTGCTAGCTAATATGGAAATTTTACTACTTGTGTAACGTGTCTGTTACCCTTCGACTTGTTTAATTTTTCTCTAACAAGAGCATGTCTTGCTTTGCAGACAGTTGATGAGATCTATAAGGTTTCCTCGATATCACTGAGTCCAAATGTTCCTGCACAGATATTTGTGAGTGAGATCCAAGTCTTGGTATTTGCTGATTTTTGTTCAAAACCATTATGTCAGCGTGAAATTTACCCCATTTCTGTGTGTTTTCAGATGGGTTTGATGGTCAACCCTCCCAAACCTGGAGACATTTCATACGACCAATATGTCAGAGAAAGGTAGGCCATTCTAGATTCAATTCCACCTCAGTTAATGTTTTTGCTACTGTTAATTGAATAGAAATGAAGCATAAACAGTTTTGCATTTTCGAGGTCGATCCTAGCCTAGATCCGAGACTAGATGCTTATCCAAATTTACTGTCATTTTCTTGTATAATTCTTTACATGTAAAAGTATATTGACCATATAGATTTACTTCTAATGCCTAATAACTCTCCATAAAGATCCAATCAAATCTTCCCACTGCTTTTTCATTTTCGAGGTCAATAAGATATCATTTGATCTGGACTTTGTTAAAAGTATCTTCCGTGATATCGAACAGTAATTTTCTTTGAGCCGTAAATAATTATGATTTTGACTACTGTTAAATGCGCAGCCAAGGGATCCTTGAATCACTAAGGAGAAGAGCAAGGTTGATGACTGATGGATTTAACAGCTGCAGAAACGTAGTTTGTAATTTCACTGAAGGTAACAAGTTTCTACACTAAATGATTTGAGGAAAAAAAAAGGTTTCCCTCGGTATCCAGTGGAGTAATTGCAATGTGAAATTTTGGTTTTAGGTGCCATGTATTCCTTCCCTCAAATCCGTTTGCCACCCAAAGCCATTGAGGCTGCTAAAAGCGCTGGAAAAGTTGCAGATGTGTTTTACTGTCTCAAGCTACTGGAAGCCACTGGAATCTCCACCGTCCCTGGTTCGGGATTCGGGCAGAAAGAAGGGTAATAACTTATTTCTTATGAGCTTTTTACGGTAGGATATTCCTACTAGTAGTACATGTTTTTAAATGTTAGATCTAATCAAAATCAAATCAAACTGAAAAAGTATGCAAAACTGATATTAACTAATCATGATGGTTCAAAACAGTTCACTACCTACCAAAAACTCTGATATTACCTATGATAAGAAAAGAACTCTAATATTCCATAATCTTTTCCAATCTGTCCTTGACCAGAAATTTAGATGCTATGCTTGTACGTTCCCTTTTCCCTTTTAATACATTTTATCCACTGCTTTATCTTTTTTTTTTTTTTTTTTCTCTCTTTTAAATTTGTAAAGTCCTTTCCCCTTTAAGAATATTTTGGTTCTTTTGGTCATCTACTAGCATGACAAATATTTTCCAACGGTTGTATATTAGGACTTGTATGACTTTCTTCAACGGTATGTCAAATATGTCGTTCTCTGATTGGTTAACTTTCCCACAATGCAGGGTTTTCCACTTGAGGACAACCATTTTACCGGCGGAGGAAGAGATGCCGGCGATCATGGAGAGTTTCAAGAAGTTCAACGACGAGTTCATGGAGCAATATGAAGACCATAGAGGTTATTCAAGGATGTGAAAAATCCTTTAAAAATCAAAGTTGGTATTATTGTTATCTCCACCTATTTCTCGCTACTCAATTTTATACTTCTCAAAAAACGCTGGTTTTTTTTTTCTTTTTACCCCTTTAATTTTCTCTCGCTCTCATCAACCGGGCTATGAACTTCATTCTGTTGAATACTGTCCTCTCACACATTATTTGTCTTTATCATGTATCTATTTCAAACTTGTACTACAAATTGAAGAAGTACTAAATTCGAACTTTGATCTAGAATGCAACTTAGACGCACGAACCAAAACTAAAACGGTACAACATCAGAATTCAAAAACTCTAACTTGGGATTCTTTATTTTGTTTTATTTTATTTTTTGGTGAAGAGGGAAAAATTTTATTGGCACAAGGAGTGAAAAATACGTGAAATGGTACTTTTTTTTTTTTTTTTTTTCCAGTTTTTAATGAATTCCAACTCTGAAATTGAAATGGTAAGTGACAGTGCTTTACAGCAACACTGCAGTGCAGTGCACCAGAATAATGTGAAGTTGTACAGATAAATAAATAGGGAAATATATAGATAAAGCGGAAACATCACTCCACTTCTGTCAAAATATACCAATCTAATCTCAGTTCCTGATCTGCCCCATGATGATTCATGGGACTGCAATAAATTAAAATCTAAAAGCATGGAACTTGTAATTATGACATATACGTACATTACTAACAAGAAAAAAGTTACTTTTAGTCATTGTAATCGGCCGTGAAAACTTTGAGATTTATAGATGTTATATGTTCTTTTTTTAATCACGAATTATTTAAAAATTATAATTTAATATGATTCATTTATAAGTTTACTAAATTCTTCCTTTTAAAAGACTTTTGTAATCGATCTACTTCGTAGGATGTGTGCGTTTGCTTACTTATGTGAATACTAAAAAAAAAAAAAAAAAAAAAAGACTGTGTGATCTTTTTTAATCACTTAATATAATAAATAGCCTAACTTTTTTTTTTATTTAAAAAAATGACAGTTTATTATTTTTCAGATTTAATTAATTAGTAATTAATTAATGATCAATCAATGATTGATTATAAAATTCAGTGATTTACATTATAGTCAATCAATGATCGAGCATAAGTCAAAAATCGTTTGATATGATTGACAATTAAGTGGTTAATCACTAATTAATCATTTAAGAAAATTGATTAACAATTTTAGTAAAAAGGTCTTGAAACAAATTTTTAAAAATTTTGACCATTTATTAAATAACTTCTTAGAAAAAGGTTGTTTAAGTATAAAGCCCATCCCCCCCGCCCCCTTTTTCCACCTTTTGTTCGGCTCATTACTCACGAGTATTTCTCTAATTAACCCTATTTAATGATTCAATTATAGGATTGCAGAAAAATACTTAGAGCATCTTGATCATGTCTAAATTGATGCCTGGTTATTAGCATAGCTTAATAACATTTTTATATATGATTTCATTATAAGATATAGAGTTCGAATCCTATCAATTTAAATTTATTTTAAAAAAAATGAATTGACATGTGACATGTGGCAAAGAAGAAGAATGTCTTTTTATTATTATTATTATTATTATTTGCATAATTATGTCTTAATCATTAGTCAACAAAACAAAATAAATACAAAGCCAAGGGACCAAAGCCACGTCACAGCTTATTAGATTGAAGGAAAAATGACCATAAAATTTTCACATGAAATCATCCCTTTTACACATTTTCCACACATAGACAACGCAAATGTGTAGCCTATGCTAAAAGTTAGGAAAAGATTGTTATTATTTATTTATGTATTTATTTTTTGTTTCTGTTCATTGCAAAATGTTTCATTTGCGCACATCTTCAAGGTAAAAATTACTCTTGGAATATATTCTTATCCGGGGTCTTGTATAAATATACTTCTACTTTTGAATTTGATGTCGCTAAAAGAAACCTTTTGAAGTGTATAATTTCGTACCCTTGAATATTTATTTTTAAATATACTTGGAAGAGTATAATATCATATGAGAGCGATATTCTATTGTACTTTAAATGTCGAGTGAATGATATAGAATATAATTTAGCAATGATTGGCAGAGAAATGAGAACAAAAATTAATATTTCTACTCTGCATATGGATAATTTCATTTAGAATAATATATGAATCTGAATCTGAATCATCTAGTTGCATTTAAAAGTTGGATATGGAAATAGAACGAGGAATCTGCTGATCAGATAATCACTTTTTTAATTTTTTCTTGAATAAAGATTATTAAAGTTGATATCCCCAAAGATTTTCAATTCAAAGTGGCAATTAAGAAGAAGATGGCATTACTTGTCATCACATTTAAAAGAAAAATCAAGGGGAAGTGTCTGCAAAAAAATAAATAAATAAGTAAAGAGAAAATATTGCAATGGACACATCAAGAAGAAACAAAAAATAATAATAAAAAAATAAAAAAAGAGTAGAGAAGAGGGTAAAAAAAAAAAAGGATTACATAAAGTATCACACTAAATATCATCAAAATCATATGAAAATAAAAAAGTTTGTAAAAAAGACAACTTTTAAAATATATATAATTATTTAAAGGAAAATTTCATGATAAGATTTGTATTTTAAGTCTATCATTAAGTAGTATTATTTTAATTATCAGATTAACTTTTCAATAATTTAATTTACAAGTGCCAACGTAAATAATTTACACATCACACAAAGTTGCTTTCATTGATATCTTAGAATATTGAAAAGTTAATATCAACGGTTAAAATAACTCCTACCAATAAGGTAAAAATGTATAAATCATATAGTTGTATTTGGAAATTGGAATTGAACACGGAAATTCCCCAAGGGATCTAGTGATTATATATTACACTATTTCTTAAATATTTCTCGATCGAATAAAGATTATTAAAGTTGGTATACATTCCTAAAGATTTTCAATTTAAAGCAGCAATCAAAAAGAAGACAACATTACTACTTATCATCACATTAAAAAAAAAAAATCTAGTAGAAGTCTCTGCCAAAAAAAAAAAAAATGGATGATGCAACGCACACATCAAGAAGAAACTAAAAAATAAAATAGAGAACAGAAGAAACAAAATAAACTTTCTATAATAAACACTCTTTACGTTAGTAACTTGCAAACGGTAAATATCATGAAATTTCATAATAAAAAAATCTTGTTTTTATCCTACGAAATATATTATATAATTTAGTTAAAATAAAACTGCTTTTTCAATCATGTATTAGACCGATAAAGAAATATATTGGATGGACAGTACTCATCGAGGAGGTAGATAATGGTAAAAATATGACACTGGTCCTAAATTTTGCCTAAAGACGTCATAAATTTTCGCGTCCTAGGAAATTGCCAAAGGGCAAAAAAGGGGTGGAAAAATGAAATAAGTAAAGTTTAGCAAGGGAAGGAACGGGGACAGAAATGGAAAAAGAAGGAAAGGGCTGTGGATTGCCATAAAAAGAAGGAATAATTAAAGGGGCTGTTGGTGATCCCCAGACCCTCAAAACTAGGCGCCAAAATCCAGGTCAATCACCTCCCACTCTTCCCCCCCATCCCCTCTTCCTCTCTTCCCCTGCCCGCGGTCAACTATTTTTCACGGGCCCCCCCCGTCTCCTCTCTTTCTCTCTCCTCTTTTCTCTCTCTCTCTCTCTCTCTCACATCTTTAGTCGTCTTCTTTAATCTCCCTCGGCTTATGTCACGCGTTTCCTCGGGTTCTCTCTCTCGATGTTTCTCTCTCTCTCTCTCTCTCGGATCACAATAAACACACAGAAGAGAGAGAGCCACCATTATTTAACATTCACTCTCTACTTTCTTTCTTTTCTTCTCAAATTTAAAACGCGTATCTTACTCTTCCCTTTTTTCCCTCTTGTTTCCTCTCACCCCTCCAAAACTCCTCTCTCTCTCTCTCTCTCTCTACTTCTCTCTCTCTCTCTTCACTGAAAACATAAAAACCAAAACCAAAACCAAGACCAAAAGGCCTTTCTTTTTTACTTTATTTATTTCTTCTTCCTTTTTTTTTTTTTTTGCCCTTTCATCTTTGCTTGCTAGCTAGCTCATAACTCTCTTTTTACCATCTTTCCATCTGGTTTCATATTTTATTCCTTTCTGATCACATATCAACCCTAGCTTTATTCCTTTATTCCCTTATTCCCCTGTCTCCCGATTCCTTCTTATATTTACCCCATACGGGTTTCCCTCAAGCTCTGAGATTTTCTCTTTTCTTTTCTTTTCTCTTTCTTGGTTGAGGCAGAGAAGAAAAATAAAATAAAATAAAATTATGGGAATTTCCGAGAAGCACCAAGGGGTGGACTTGGCGGCGGCGGCGCAGCCTTGGATTCCGATAAGAAAAAATGGGTAATCGCCGGAATCCCATTACGGGCTCCGTTGAAGCCCATTTACACCGCCGCCAACAACAGCCCGGCTCGGCTGCCGGAGCGTGATTGCCAAGACGACGGCGAAGATGGAGAAGAGGAAGAGTGTTCTGCCACGACTCCGACCTGCGAAGAGGCGAGGATTCCGACGAGGCTGACGTGTCCTCCGGCGCCGAGGAAGAGGAAGGCTTCGTTGAAGTGCAATTACGGTGCGGTTAGGGAGTTCTTCACGCCTCCTCATGACTTGGAGACCGTCTTTATACGCCATGTCGAAAGGGCTAAATAATTAACACTTTTTTTTTTAAATGGTTTTTCGTTTATTTAGTTAATATTTTTAAAATCTTTAATTTGCTGATCTTGTACTCCTTTTTCTTAACTTAATTTCGTAGTTTTTTTTTTTTTTTTTTTGGGGCTAGGCTTAGAACTCTTTCTTTTGAACATCTTTGGTAGAAGATCAAGAGTATCTTATGAGATGTTATTTTGTATATATACATGATATGAATAAAAAAAAACTGCCCAATAGCTTGGTTTTGCTTTTGCTTTTGCATGATGATTATGAGATGATCTATGAATCTATATCCTTTTGTGTTCTTATTTTGTTTTGTTTTTGTAATGTTCTATTGAGATGGAAAAACCTTTAGGAAATTATATTATTAAAATATTGATGAGGGTATTGTTCATGGGTTGTTTTTTTGGATAATTAATTTCCAATGGTGTTGTTGATCTGTTTCTCTCGAAGTGGAGTGACTGTGATCTAGTTGTGTTTGAACCAAAAGTTGTGTGGTACAAAGTACTGTTCACGGTCATGCGTAAGGAGTGACACATGCAGGTCAAAATCTAGCTAAGCATCCAAAAGATGTCAAACAAAAAGTTATAAGGGTTCAATCTTTTTCGCTGTGTAAGCTTAGATAAGAAGACGTCGATGAAAGTCCCTCTTTTCGTAGCTGAATAATATTGACTCACCAATCAAAAATTAAAAAGAAAAGAAGAAGCCCCCACATATCAACTGTATTGGCTAAAACCATTTTCACAAAAATCCTCCCTTTCTTTGTAATTTCTCATACAACTAGCTTATTATTTCGATGGAGACATAAATTAGAAGATAATTTTTTTTTATTATGGAAATTTATGTAAGGATAATGATTCTTAATAAGGACAAAATGAAACAATTCGATCATATGTGGTTCCGTCCTGTCTCTAGCTACCATCATCTCTGTACTTGGACTTGATAAGAGTTCAAATTTACCACAACCATGAACCCCCACCACCACCACCACCAGCACCCACCTCGGACGCTAGCTTATGATGATAGTGGGAAGGTTCTCTGTAAAATATATTTAGCTTTTGGATGGCTCATGAAGAAAAGGACAAAACACATGTGGGGGAAGAGAGGAGGGAAGATAACTAGAATCCTATGCCCACTTGAATGGTCCTCATTGTGTAGCACTATTACTTGATGACTTTCAAGTTTCAAACTCTGGAGAACCAATAATTGACAAAATCACTTTGATATACATACATATATAGATATAATAGTTTTTGAAAGTCTTATCTATAATCACAATAATATTATTATTATTATATGGAATGTTTATCTCAAAAAGGTAAAAACCCAGAAAGAGACCCCATTTGTTTACAAGCGGAGAATGTGCATGATCATGCTAAACAATTGGCTCAACAAAGGGAGGTTTACCGAATCTCTTTTCCCCTCGGCGTGTTTTCATTTTTTTTTTTTTTCATTAAACAAATGGTTTGTCTCGGGATCGGAGCTGGCAATAGTTTCTCAACACGTCTAAAACAGTCACCTGCCTTGTGTACACAAATATACATATATTATATGTGTGTGCATATATATTACATTATACTATGTATATTTTATCCTACTTGGCGCGTAGTGGGTCATTTTGGATTAGGTTGCCAATTAATTACTAAAAAAATATTTTTGTATTAAGGTAAAAGAAGTGAAACCCCATTATCGGCAAACCCACATGGAGGGAGGACAATCCAATGGCAACTTTCACAAATTTTTTTTTTGGGTACCCTTTTGGGGGTTATTTTAACATT
This sequence comes from Ficus microcarpa, assembly GCA_025413485.1. NCBI lineage: Eukaryota > Viridiplantae > Streptophyta > Magnoliopsida > Rosales > Moraceae > Ficus > Ficus microcarpa. Next base: position 3,341,260 of record CM046385.1, on the reverse strand, counting down.
TTTTGAGGAGTTAAGGGAACGAATTATTGTTGCTAGTGTGGAAGAATATGCTAGTGGGATGATCATATTTGGATTCGGTGGCAGTGTGAGAACCATGATACAATTAATTAAATTTTATAAATAGTACGATAATAATTTAAGAAAATGGAATCTGATCTTTCTTGAACCTTGATATTGAATATCACCATAAAGATTCTTACAATAAGAATAAGTGAACTTCACCACAAAATGTCAAAAACCATGCGAAACATGATATATATATATATACACACCGAATTTGATCAGTCTACAGCTCGTTTTACTCTAATTTATTGCACATTTACATGCTAACAAAGTATATATATATACATATACACACACGGATTTACAGTTGTAATCATGTCCACAGTATATGCTCACGCCTTTCATGTCTTTTTCATAATCTATTGTGACTATAGGTGAGAATAAAAGGAATTTAGCTCAATCCTTCAACACCTAGTATCTAGGGAGTTTAAATTCACATTAGTCTAGTCCGATTTTCGTAAGATCCAATAAGGGGTATAATTACAAACTCACTGTAAACAATATAAGAATCTTTATAAGTCGTTATTTGTCGTTATGCACATCACCGGTGATATATATAGCGGTATTTATATAGCAGTAGTTATATAGCTACATTAAAGGAAGAAAGGCTGAAAAATCTGGAGTGGGACAACTAGAGTGGAGAGATCTCTGGTTTATTTTCCTACGAAACTGACAGTTCGAGGCATATTATGTAAAATATATAAAGAAACTAAGGACTGAAAATGAGCAGAGTAGACAAGGGGGTCTGAGATTAATGATAATAATAACAATATTAGTAATTCAGAGGAGGCAAATTCAGGGATTGGTCCGCACGTGGGGGCCAATTCATTCAAATCATATGAGGGAGGATTTTGCTCTTGCGAGGCCAATGAGAGAGCAATGTTTTTGTACTTTTATATATTTTTTAATGCTATATAAAACTACGACAACACTTTGTTGGGGTGGGCTTTGGGGAACAACGGACCAAACACCAACTTAACTTACTACAAAAAAAAAAAAAAAAAAAAAAAAAAAAAAGAAAAAAAAGCTACCAAGGTCCTGCCAAATAGGTTTCATGAGCTGCGTGTCAAAGACTCCACCGGCAACTTTGACTGACCATTTATGTTTAATCTTTTACCGTATTATTACTAGTCTTCGGTCAATATTTCAGCACATCATTCATCGTCCACGGTCCACACTCTTCCAATCCTTTTACAACATCCCCAAAAAAAAAAAAAAAAAAAAAAAAGATTTTATGGGTGAAGTTACCTGCATTTGAAGGCTATGTAGCTAGCCAAGAAGACTGCCAACAACCACAAAATGCATTTGACCAATACACAATGCAAAATATGTGTTTAAATAAATAAAAACAAAAAACAAAATAGTCGCACTAGTTCACTCTAACTTTTATAGCTTAATTGTCACTCAAGTTTAACTTGAGTTAAACCGTATTTTTTTTTTTAATCTTTTTTGAAAATGTTTTTTTTTTATCTTTTTAAGTTTTTTATTTTTTTTGAAAAGTCAACAAAAATTACTATTTAAATTTAAAAATCTTGAACTAAACTCATTCACCAAACACCCATTAAAGTTACTTTCATTTTATTTTTAAACCTTAAAAACTTTCATTTGCATATGAATTTCAAAAGATGTTTCTTTATAAATATTTTTTTTCTTCCTTGAAGATATTTTTGTAGTTCGAGATTGAATACTGACCTTTTCATGGTATGAATTTCAGTGATAGAGGAAAATACAAGTTGGTTTGGGAACACACAATGTTAATATATGGCAAAAAGCCTGCAACTTTGTACCCTCATAAAGCATGCCTTTTCTCAGATTATATATTTTTTTAGAGTTTGATAAATTTTGTTTGTAGGATTTTTTTTCTTTTAATTTGAAAATAGCAGAATTTGAACTCTATATTATGTGATAAAATCAATTGTAAATTCATTGTTAGACTTGCCTACAACTATAAAATGTTTTATTAATATAGTGCTATTTTGAACCATCAAAATATAGTAGACTTTTATTGGGGTTTTTTTTTTTTTTTTCATTTTATTATAATTCTCATTCGGTGTAATATTTGAAAACACACAATACAAAGTGAGACATTATACGATAGGACACTATTATGGCTTTTTGAAACATATTATTATGTTGTTTTGTGTCTAGAAAGATTTGCCCTTAACATTTCTCCCAATTACAAATCCTTAAATATTTCATGAGAAATAAGGAAGAAAAACCAATGAATATGTTTCTCTAACACACATTCTCAGTACTGGAAAACTCTAAATTGATGTTGAAACTTTATTTAAAAGGATTAATGACTTGTATGATGTATCTGTGAAGTAGCTTTGACGTTAAATATCATCCGCGTCGTGGTAATTAATACACACTTTAAAAATTGATGATTAAAAAATAGAAAGAGAAAAATTATAAAAACATTCCTACTAATTATCTGTGAAATGGGGTTGGGTTGGACAGTTTTAGACATGTTTGATACCGAATTAGTCAGATTAACAAGTTTACAGTTGAAAAAACAGTTACCGAACCATTTGCTTTTGAACCCACCCATATCTGTCCATTTCAATTATGGTTTTGGGTCAGGTTTGCCGTTTTTGAATTTGTTCGGTAGGGTCAGGTTCAAACTGTTCCTGTTGGGTTGGTGGTTTTCGGTGCAGACGGGTTTCATGGTAAAAATGGTAGACGAGAGCCCCATTCAGTCAGTCAAACTGACCAAAGTGAATAACTGAATTTGTTCAGTTGGGTCAGGTTCAAACTGTTCCTGTTGGGTTGGTGGTTTTCGGTGTGGACGGGTTTCATGGTAAAAATGGTAGACAAGAGCCCCCATTCAGTTAGTAAGACTGCCCAAAGTGAATAACTGTACAAGCGGCCGATACCCTCCGGGAATTCGTCTCAATACCCTCCGGGCCAGGACAGCCCATGGGCTCTAAATTCGTCTCAACTTTTCTGAGCCTTATAAGCTTAAATACTGGCCCACTCACTATCATCTTGTTTGTTGTTGTGTCACATCATCTAAACTCTGCTTGAAAACAACAAACAAAAAAATCCGACCGATGTGGGACTTTCTAAACCAGTCCAGTCTCCTAGATTTGGAGAAAATCTGACCGACCAACAAAAAAAAAAAATTATCGAAACGTTTTTCCAGAGTCCGTTCCGTTGGACACTGACCAGGGACAAAAGATGAAACAAAGCACCTGGCCGAGCCGATCGGACGGCTCACGTTTCTCGGCCCGCCCTCCGCCGAGCATCAACGGCGGAAAGGAGGCCGAGCGCGCGAGGAAACACCGGAGCAGCAAACTCCACTCTTCCTCATCTTCTTCCTCCTCATCCGACGGCCGCGATTTCTCGGCGCTCCCCTACGACGTGGTGGCGAAGATCGCGGCGTCTTTCGGTGTGGCGAACCTGCGGGCGGCATCGCTGGTGTGCAGGTCGTGGTGCGAGGCGCTGCGGCCGCTGAGGGAGGCGATGGTGCTGCTGTGGTGGGGGAAGAGCTTCAAGCACGGCCGTGGCGGCGTTAGGGTTAACCTGGACAAGGCTCTCAAATCCTTCTTGAAAGGAGCCAGTCGCGGCTCCACTCTCGCCATGGTCGACGCCGGTCTTCTCTATTGGGAGATGGGCCGGAAGGACAAGGCCTTGTCTCTGTACCAGAAAGCCGCCGCTCTTGGCGATCCTTCCGGCCAGTTCAATTTGGGGGTTTCTTATTTGCAAGGTTTCTACTTTTGTTCTGCAATAAAAGTCGACTTTTAACTTTTCCCTTTTTTATATCAGTTAATTTGTGCTGAATAAATAGTTGAATAGAGTTAGATAACATAGAAAATAAATCAGAAATATTTGTGTTAACTGTGAATAGACTTAGTATATAACTGTACATTTTGATCGATATAGTGACAATTAAGCTGGAAGAATAAAATTAGAAGAAACAAAAAATTAACTTCAATTTGGTGGCATTTAATATTGGTAATCTCTTGTTCTAATAAGATTCATCATGTTTGTAGCTGAACCTCCGAATCCAAAAGAAGCCGTTAGGTGGTTGGGCCAATCGGCCATGGCAGGCCATGTTCGTGCTCAATACCAGCTTGCGCTTTGTCTGCACCATGGCTGGGGGGTGGATAACGATATTCAAGAAGCTGTATGGAGTTCAGTTGTTATCATTATTATTATCGTTTCAATCATCAGTGTTGTTTTCAGAACGAACTTTTTTTGAACTTTTTATGCTATTACTCCTTGTTGACACTGGTGAATTTACCGAACCAGTGAATTGCCCGTGTAGATATTCCTTGATCAAGTTGTTGGGGTGGCAGAATTGACTCCTCTGTTTGATTTGTTTTGTCAGTTGGCCATATATATGTGGTTTTTGATAAGAGTTTTCTTGAAACAGGCTAGATGGTACATGAAAGCAGCGGAAGGTGGGTACGTTCGTGCCATGTATAATGTAGCTCTGTGCTACTCGTTTGGGGAAGGCTTGGTTCGGAGTCATGAACTAGGAAGCAAATGGATGAAGCGGGCAGCTGATCGCGGTCATGCTAAAGCTCAAGTTCAGCATGGGCGTGCTCTTTTTTCTGTACGTATTAAATTATAATGAGCACCAAAAAAAGAACTTCTAGTCAACAAAAGCCTAGAGTAACCGGACTTCAGCTTGTCAGTCATAAGTATTGGGATTTATAAAAGAATAAAAATGCCAGAACCACCAAAGGAAATTTGAGAGGGCCAATCCCCCCCCCCCCCCTTAATAATAAGTTTTTGAATTGGGATGGCAACGATAAGATAGTGAGAGTTTGAAAACTGTTGACATTTTGCTGGTTGTATCTGCAGTTAAAAAACTTAAGAAAGGGAAATGTGGTTCGAGTTTCCTACTGATTTTTTTGTTGTGATACTTGGGCAGGGAGGAGAAATGCTTAAAGCCGTAGTTTATCTGGAACTGGCGAGCCGTGGTGGTGAAACAGGAGGAGCCCATGTCAAGAATGTGATTCTCCAACAACCATCCACAACATCACGTGACCGTGCCCTGAATCTTGCTGACAAATGGCGTGCTTTGCCTTCATCTTCCCGAGTTGTATCATAGTAACAGACAATGGTCGGTATTATCACAATGTTTGCACTTATGCTGCTGTCGGGCCTCTCACACTGTCGTCTTGTTATGGCCTTGGATGCTTCACTGAAAGAACGAGAACAAAGATAGCTGCTGGATGGTTAGTGAAACTGGTTAAATATTTCTTGGTTTTACCGCTAGAGGCCGTTGTTCTCCATTATATTGTTCGGCTTAAAAAAAATTTGTTTCATATTTGGCTTCTGTTGTGCAGCAAGCTTATCATAGGCCGGGTGATTAGTTCATAAATTTCGTTTAAGCTGTGGCTAACAAAGCTTTATAGCAGATGATTTTAACACTTCTAGTAGATGTGGCTACCAAAGCAGTTATGTTGTATGATCGTTTACTGAGAATGTTTTGTATCTGACGAAGCTCTGTAAGTAATTAATCAAAGATGATGTGTGATCGAACAAATGAATATCTTGTTAAAATATTAGTACTATTTAAGTTTACGAATGAGGATTAAAAGGTAATTTTGATTATTCATTAATGTTCTAGCATGCTTTACTCTTCGAAACTTGAGGGATCTGTAATCCTTTTTCTCTCCACTTCTTTATATATATATACCTTTTTTTTTTTTAATTTTTCCTACCATCAAGTAATCTACAATTTTATTGTCTTGAAAAGTACGCTTACTGTTTTCTTTCTTCCTACTTTTCATCGCTGCCAAACATAGCAGAAAAGAGTTTGGAAGTTTCCACCAACGTCACCAAATGATGCATCAATAGGAAGGCCGTAGGGGAGTTGCAATTTAGAACATCGGCTCAAATTCAACGTTGTCGAATTTTGCTATTTCTAACGTCTTGAAAATACTGGTCCAATTTAATGAGCCAGGAAAATTCGGACGATGGCTATAAAGTAACCAATATATGAGTTTGTCTTTAAAGAAGTGTGCCAAAAAGATATTTTTCAAAGCCCGTTTATTTTCCAAGGCAGGAAAGTGATTTGTAAGATTGCCCATAAAAAAACACTTACCTGAATTATGGTTTATTGTCTAAAAATTATTAATTGAGAGGGTTGTAAGAAAAAATATTTAAATATAAATATATTTCAAAAGAATCATTTTAACAAAGGCGAAAAAAAAAAAAAAAAAAAACTATGTGACAAAGGAGGCGTCACATGATGAGTATTGAAAGTGTCATGTGACGTGACGAAAATTAAAAGGACCACACAGCGAGCTAGAGAGCAAGGCGAATGCACATATTCATGGTTTTATATATCGTAAAGAGATCTAATAATTATTAAGTGTCAAAAATCTAAGCAAGCATATTTCAAAATATATATATATATATATCTCTCCAAACAAAACCTTAAAGGAGGGTAAAAACCATAAACATGTATATTTGAGAAGAAATTTCATATATATCCAGACAACGAGGTCCTCAATTTGCCCATAATCATTCTCTGTTTCAAAAATCACATCCGATAGGTACAATGCCAGCCCATTGAACCATACAAAGTGAGTACTAGCACCATTACAAGACAAGATCGACGTGGTGGAGAGTAAGCCTTGGGAGGTGTTCAATGCAATGCATGTCAACAGCTCAATACTGCCAAACTTCCAGCAAAAAAGAGCTGAAGATTGCCAACCAGATTGGTGTTTAGTCCGATTCCCATCTGGGCCCTCAGAGGCACATTTCTTCTCTCTGAGAAAAATAGAGTTTATTTACATGACTGTGCCCTGAAGATTACAGAGACCTACAAATGAGACTCCATATTCAATATATATATATATATATAGGTGCACATAACAGGACTTTTTAAGGATTAGAAGTTTTCTGTAATCCCAAACAGTTTCTTTCCCTAGAACCACATCAATCTCGGTATACGACCTGGTACACCAGCTCCTTGTCAAACAAAAGGTTGTTAATCTGTCAATGTTCCATTTCAACAATTTACTAAAATCGTAAATTTTTAATGTTTAAACAGGACTGTTAGAATGTCAATTTGGACAATAAGCAAAGCCTAGCAAAGTTTGAAGAATAAAACTAAGTGGGAAAGATCACCATCAAAGCAGCGATCAGAAATCAAGGTTAAGTAATTGTTAGAATGAAATGGAAAATGCAAAAGAAGCGAAATGAATTGGTATTGCCTTATAAGAATAAGAAATCCACTACTGTACCAAAAGCTAACAGGTTGCAATCTTACAGAGGTATAAAACAATCAAACTTAATCAAACTATGCACCACTCTTCTCCCTCAAGACAACCTAATATAATGAAAAGTTTGTATTTCTTTGTCAAACAACTATGTTGTTTCTTTAACTCCGGTTTCCTCCCTATTTAAAAGAAAAAAGTGTCAACCTGGCCCAACTGCTGGCAGCTGAAGAATGCCCAGAAAAACATTGGATGAACTATTGCAATGATACTCACGGCTCGTACGACAGTCTTTGAGAATGGCCACCCGCATGATACAGATTAAGGTGGTATACCGCCTTCTGCACCAATTCTTTCAACTCGGGATGTTGCATTATTACCGTACGATCTACCCCCTCAAGTGCTGTCAAAACTCTAGCTTGGTCCAAAGCATCATTATTGCTGGCATGTAAGGCAAGATAGCAAAGAAGAATTATTCCATGCAATAGTGACTGCTCATTGCCTCTTAGCAGTTTCAACAATGGTGGGACACCATTGAATTCCATTATTGTCTTTGAATGCTCCACATGGAGGAAATTATCCGGACAAGCAAACTTTCCAAGTGAAATTGCAGCTTCTGTGGCCACATCAAGGTTTCTATTTCCAAGCTGTTTCACTAGTGGACCAATAACCCGGGTTTCCCTTGCAGGGAATGTCCTAGCCAATGACCCAGTTGATCTTATAGCAGGAATTTGCAATGTTGGACTGTCCACCTCTGTAATCAACCTCAGGAGCTGATCAACAACAGCCTTTGCAGCATGTGAATTGGTCTTAAACGCCGCCCGCCTAAGATCAGAATTCGATTCTGCCGCTGCGGTTATCTCTGTTACAGTCATCAAACAATTGAATTGCAATTCTCCAACCTCCTTCTCAACCAATTTGGCCAAACAAAGCAGGCCTTTCGTCTCCGTTACTCTCCGACTATTAGCCACACTCCCTCTGGAGAGCATCCACAGAGCCTCAGCACAGCCGATTTTCAGCAGAAGCTTAAATTCTGGCTTCTCATTCTCCCTCTCTCTCCTATGGTTCCCAGCCCGACTACTCTCCGAATGTGAATAAGAATGCGAATTCGACAAAGAGTTCTTATATGGACGATTAGTATTCGAATCACCTAACGAGTTTATCCCCATTTCCTTATTAATCTGGACAATAGAATGAATGCTCTGCTTACCTGAATGAAGCTTGGAATCGTCCACAAAAGTCTCAAACGACAACAATGTCACAAGAGGCCTGATCACATTCTCTCTCGCGAAATCATCCTGAGCAACAGGGTCATGCTCCGCCATCCGCGCCACCAAGCTGGCGGCTTTAATCTGAACCATAATCGGCGAGTCTCCGAGCACCTGTACAATTATCGGAACCCCAACCTCGTTCACGATAGCCCTCACCCTCTCCTGCTCGTTCGCCAGGTTGCAAAGCGCCGTTGCGGCGGCGATTTGAGCCTCCGGCGACGAGCTCTCCTTCAAAAGCTTCAACAACGGAGGAATTCCGTCTTCCTCGACTATAATCTTCTTGTTCCTGTCGTTGTCCTGAGCAAGCGAAGCGAGCTGATTCGCGGCGTCAATCCGATCAGGCAATTGGCCCATCTGAATGCAGGCGATTGAGGACCAAACCCAGGAGATAATCGGATCGTTGCTGGCGATCGGAGGGAGAGAGACGATACCGCCTCCGCCGCCGCTATCGGAGTCGAAGATGCTTAGGAGCCACTTCATGTCTCCGACGGAAGATTCCAGAAGGCCGAACAGCTTCCGAAAATCAGCGGCGCTGACGATCTTGACGACGCGGCGGAGCACGCTATGGTGCTTGCACTTGCGGACTAGGGTTACGGCACGCTCGAGATTCTTCGAGACCTCGGCGACCACGCGCCTGATCGGCCGCTCGTACAGAGACGCCGTGGGCGTCGCCAACCGGACCAGAGTCCGAAGCATTTGAGAAATCCGGTCCACGTGCTTGCCTACCTCCGAGCACTCGAGCTTGTACGACTCGGCCTCGTTCACCGCCGCGCGAACTCGCTCCGACAGCATAATCGGGAACGACAACTCGCCCGCGATTCGCTTCTCCTCCGACGCCATCGTCGCCGGCGAACAATCAGCGGACGACGACCACTCCGCAACCGAAACTTCCTGCTGCGAGAAAGAAGAAGAAGAAGAAGAAGTAGTAGTAGTAGTAGTAGGATTCGAACGAGCGAGTCAACTGAGTCTACACCGAGTCAATCATCCGAGTTAAGGGGTTTGTTTGTTCTGGTTGGTTGGTCTGTTCAGTCTCTTCTTCATTCCTCTCGGCATGTTTTTGTGTCGCTGCGTTTAGTGAGACTATCTCTCTTCACTTTCTCTCTCTGACATTTTTTCCCACCCTTTCTATATAATATATATATATATATATATTCGAGGGTTCGTGTCGGGACGCGACTCTCGAGGCGCGTGGGGTGGAGAGACCGAATTAACACGGGTCGCGACGAGTCAATTTTCTTACATTCAGTAACCGTTAATTACGTTACCTGGAAGGAGAGCTCGCTTGGCGAAGGCGACAGGAAAGTGTTTCGACACTCGCTAGGAAGGTGCGTGGAATTCAACTGTTTTCCTTTTGTTGTAAATTCGTCGGTTTTCAATATTTGTCCACGCAAACCCTTTGAGTTTACATTAATTTTAGTTAATTCCATCGCATTTGAAGGTTATTACAAATTCACCCCTGGCTGGTAAATTTACTAAACATTCCTAGGCCGAAAGACTAAAGTAAACATTAATCAACGATGAAAGGGGCATGAATCAATTGAAAGATGCATCATGCATACCAAAAATGGACTTGCGGTTTTTTTATTTAAGATATACAGTAGTTTAATGTTAAAGTTTTTTGACCATTTTTCTCTATTGTTATTGAGTTTGGTTTAAATCTTTTTGATTTATTAAAATTAAGAAAATGATCAGTTCGTTGAAAATATCAATATATGTTTGATTAAAATTTATTATAAATTTAATTAATTTAATTAATATCTATTATAAATTTAACTAAGATCAATCACTAATTAAATAATTATATAATCAATCATGAATTGACCAACATATCAATATTTTAATAGAAACAGATCATTTATCTAAATAAAAATGTTTGGTTTTTTAAATGAGTGTCAAAAACTGCTATGGGTTCAATTGAAACTCTATCCTATTAATAAGACAAATAGATATGGATGAATTTTAAAGGTGATTATGAACTGTCTTGTATGTTTATGATTTAACATTTTAGGAAATGAAAATCTCAAGAAAAATCTCGTTTCTTTTTAGAGGAAAAATCCTCAATTCTCTCAAAAAAAAAAAAATCATCTGTTGAACTGTCCAATCTTAACGGGCATAAATAAATATATAATATATATATAATTATATTCCCCTCCAATCTTTTATACATATTATACTTATACATATATAGAGATGATATATATATTTTTTTTTTTTGTGAGAGAGAGACAAGAGATGAGATTTTTCCCCCCTTAGAGTAAAATATTTTATCAAACAAATCGATGCTAAGTAAAATTCCAATAACACGATGATTATAAATGATTAGGTGTCTAATAAATTTACTTGAGGGTCGAATTACAGAAAGGAAAATATTTAAAGGGCTCAAAAGCAATTTAATATTTCTAATTTTACTTTTCAATTAAAAAAGCTGAGTTGGAGACACTTGCAAAGACATAATAGCAATTATCCGAATTCAATGTCAAGAATCAAGATTTGACCATAGTGAGGTAACCACGAAAGTACAACGTCCACCTACAAAAAAGATTCTTCCACTTGTGCGTCCCACAACTTGCCACGTGTACAGTAAAATTTCCATTCTCAAGGCGTTCCACCATCTTATCCCTCCCCCAAAGCCCCCCCGCACACACTTTTTGTTATTATTATTTTTTAAATCAAAATATAGGGCCGCAAATTTTTTTTTTTTTTTGGACTAGACAACCTCGTCTTCCAATCACAACTCATCAATAAATCAGAAAGATGAGAAAGAACAATGATTTTATAACTCATATATTATTGTATTCATTTGTTTCACTCGTTTAATTAATAATTAATATAGAAACAATGACCTTTACTTGATAAAATTCCTAATCATCATTTGTTTCCAAAAGCATTATTCAAAAATTAGCACAAAAGTTGGTTCTTTTTTTCATAATATTAAAATAAAATTCTCCTTGCTAAGTATTTCCGTTTGAATATTATACGAATTATAGAAAGTAGAAACTTATTTTAAGACTGCAGAAAATACCAAGGCTGTAGACGGGGAATGTTAGAATCTTATGGAAACCGACCATAACCTGCCAGGTTCATGCCTTTGCCGTCGACAAGGGCATTCCAGCTCCATACATTATATATATATATATATATATAATATTATATATATATATATGTATAAACAATATATAGTGCCACAAAAGAAATCTTATGTCATACACAATACGTAAAAATTTTTATATTTATTTTGAAAGGAAACTGTGCCTTATTTTAATATACATAAAAAAAAGATGGTTCTTATTTTTATTCTAGAACATGCGTCCAACAAATAACGTCACACACCATTTAGATAAAGCAAATTATTATATATAAAAAGAAAGTTTATTATACTCACCAACACCCAATGGAAATAGAATAATAGATTTTTAAACTTCAATTTAAAGCTTAGCGAGAAGGCCATTCTGAATTGGCTTTGCGGTCACCCCATTGTCCTTCATATCCAAATCGCTTGCACACGGAGGCACATCCACTGCCGGCGAGCAGTTGAAGAACCCATGTGGCTGACATGTTACAAAGACCAAATAATTATCCAAAAAAAAAAAAAAAATCATGTTTTACAAGAAAAATAACCACGTTTGCCCTTCTTTTTTTTCCTTTTTTTCGTTCCGATAATTTATTTGCAGTACTCACATGATCCACATTTTAGTTTTTAATACCGATTTAAATCCAATTTTTTAATTTATCTACGTGACACTTTTCTAAACATCTACCAATAAAAAACGAATTGAACAATTCAAAGGATGAGTTAACATTAAAAAGTAGGTGAATCAGTTTGAAAAAAAAAAAAAAGCTTTGTAAGGTTGAGTGGAATACCATGAGCATGAAACCGATGCGTTCCACAGGCATGACAGGCCAATCTTCTAAGCGAGGAATGTGCGTAACTCCGAAAACATACCTGAAAAATAATTGCATACATAGACTTGCTCACTTTCTATGTATGAAGTCTTTTGAAAGACAGAAGGGAAAGGGAACTTACCAAAGAACAATGTCAGCTTCTTCGAGTGATCGGTTCTGATTAACCCAAGTAGCCAATCCCTCACCGACACGCGGGTTCTGATTGGGAAACTCTCCTCCTGGATACATTTCATCTCGCGCATATGGTGTGACCCAAAGATTATGCTTCAAGAAAGCAGCTCTTCTCAGAAACTTTGCCTCAGAACCCGCCAATGGCAAGCAGTTTGAGCCGGGTACTAGCTTGTAACCTGTTAGCTGACCAGTCCTGTTGACATTTCTTGTGTTTCTGACCTATTTAGGAATTATCATAATATCGTTAAACACGGTGCTTAGTCAAATTAATTGTCCAAAGACAATAATTTCAAAGAACTCCAAGAACGATCGGATAGTAGCTTAAAACATAGAGACAGATGCATAATGTAGCAGGCATTTTATGGAGAAAAGAGTTTTAACGTTCGATGGAGAATCTTACAATCCAATGTCGAGCAGATAAAGGATTACAATCACGCATGGCTTGCAGCTCAGATCTCAACAGTGTCTCTTCAGCATAAAATGCGTTGTTGTGAACGTTGTTATTTCCCGGTTCTTCAACTTTGACATCTACCTCAACAACCTAGGAAAAGTCGAATTCCTTTGAGAATACTCAACTTACTAACAGAACTACAAAGTATGTGAATCTTAATCCACGTATTGAACAATGGAGGAACATAAATTTAAGACAGATAGCGACTCGAGAACAAACATGAACTCACTTGATTGAATGCTTCACCAGGCTTGCAATCAACTGCCATGTCCATACGCGCCACGAAAAAGTGTTGATGCACAGGTGCGTATAGTCCGGGTGCGATAGTTGTGCCATATTTACGGGTTTCCCCAGGTTGAAGTGCTCCTAAACTGAGAATTCCTGTGAGCTTAACCTCAGCTTCAAGCTTCCCATCCTGTAAAAAAAAGTTTGGTAGCATCATTTAAAGCTTTCTTTTGAAATACTTCAAACAAAAAGGAAAACTTTCCCAAGAACACAAAACTCTGATGTTAGCTTGCCTGATAAAAATGCCAGAAAAATCCGTACTCATAGTTAGCCACAGTGCAAACAAAGGAGACTGACAGCCTTCTAGACCTTCGAACTTCTGCTAAACCACTTCTCCAATCCTGATGTTTCCATAGGATCCCGTGGTCCTCCTCGTGCAAGCAAACACAATTCTCAATTGTCTCAACACCACCACTGAAGTTCGTAAAATGAGCGTCAAAGTACTTCATATAGCCTAAGCAATCACAACCCTGCAAAACACTAGAATTGTGTCAGCGTCAAAAATGTAAATAATCGAACAAAGATGATGACCGGATAAAGTGAGGGAACGATTGAAAGAATGTAATCCAAGTCTCCGACCTTCTTTAGAGAATGTGCATTTTTACCCAGCCCATCTTCCCCTGCATCAAAAGCATTTTTTCTGTAATGTGGATCATTTGGATCTCCATAAGGGACGACCATTTCAACAAAACTTAATCTGTGTGCCACGGGTCTGCGGCCTCGACTACCATCAAGATATGCAACAGAATAAATAACCAAACCCTCCCTGGAAGTGAAGCCAATACGAAAGTTCCACTGCAAGCAGTAACAAAAAATGGTTTTAAATCAACGTTCCATAATGATATAAAACAATAAACTGTAATGTAGTACCAGGTGAAAAGGACAAATAGGAAGTACCTTTTGCCAGGCAACAAAGTGTCCGTTTACACGAAAACTAGGACCTTCGGGCTGAACAATCTGTAAAGGTTTCACATCGCTTCGATCAACCCCTCCTCGCGTCTCACCAGGAGTATAATTTCTCAAGGGATCAGCAGGCGGCAGGGGAACAAGTTTACGGTCTTCGAATTCGAGGACCACCATGTTTTGCATGTCAACAAGTACATGGATTCCTTCAACTGGACGGGCATAACCATTTTCCATAGGGCAATCACTCTCAGTTCTACAGAAGATAAGCGGCTTAGCAAGTCTCCTGCTAGGAGCATCAGCCTCACTATGATATCCAGCACACCTGTAGAAGAAGTTGGGCTCCATTCAGCAAAACTAATTTCAATTTCAACATCAAAGAAACAAGTTCTGATAGAACATCTATTTGAAAGAATCTCGGTTTGGTAAAACGAACCATGGATCGACCATCACAAGGTCCATATCCTCGATACCTCTCTTCTTCATTGCTTCACGAAATGGCGGATGGTCTTTCACAACAGCTTCACATTCAGCATATTCCACTGCATCCTGTCCTTGCGTAACCATGTACATTGATGTCGGAAACATAAGAGCAAACAATAAAGAAAGGAACTAGTAATTCTGAAGATTTGCGAGAGTAAAATAATGTCATATACCATAGGAGGCTGAACATCAGGAACAACTTTGGATGAAATGACTTTGCCCCTGTGGTGGCCGCCTCTAGTTGCAGCATGGACTTCAGATAATTCAACAACCCATATGCTTGTCTCATTAGACCTTTTGTTGTAAACAACAAGGCGGGCTCGCCTCGGAGGAAGTTTGCTCGGAATTACAGGCCCTCCTTTTGTTCTGGGAAGTAAAGATGGCTGGAAAGGAGGGAAGAAATACGCATCTGCCAATGCAACAACATGCTTATCTGGTTCCACAAGAACTACTTCAACAAAGCGCATGCTGTCTCTCACCTTACAAAATACCCATTTTCACTCCTTCAATGAGCAAATACAAGACACAAAGGAACAACTATACATCTATACATGTAACATATATAAAACACAAAATAATGAGAAAAGAAAAGAAAAGAAAAAAAAAACATGATAATTGTTATTAAACTGACCTCAGGGGTTGCTCCAGCTGCCCTTACAGTGGCCACTGCCACTGAGATTTCAGCAGCAGATAAAGGGTCCAAAGGGTGCTTGGTTTGTGCCCTCATCATAGCAGGAATGCCTAAACAAAACCAAAGCAATTAAATCCTATTCTTATCACTACAAATTTTGATTAAAAAAAAAATTGTCACACTACACAAAACAAACCCACTTAGAATTGCTCTTCTCGCTAGCACTCGATTCTCAAACTTCGTCTTAAAAAAAAAAAAAAAAAAAAATTTGCTTATCCAATCAATCAATGATCCACATTCAAACAAATAAAAGGGGAAAAAAAAATTTTTTTAGGGCATGAGACATTTTACTACTAGTAGAATCCTGGTAGGCAAAAAGAAAAGGCAGGGATTGGTGGGAGACAAGTGAAAGTCAACATTTTTTATTTTATTTTTTTGTTGGGTTGGGAATTGAAAGTTCTAACCTTTGGTGGAAGCAGAAGTAGTGTTGGAGGGAGGATCGGGAGGGAGTGAGTCTACGGGGCGGATGAGAGGCAGAGCGGCCATGGACGACGGCGTTTTGGGGATCGGATCGTCGGAGGCTTCGACGATGGTCCAATCGCCAAGTACTGTCTGGTGATCAGAAGAAGAAGAAGAAGCACCGGAAGATTTGGATGAGGAGTCGTTAAAGCAACATGGAGAAGAAGAAGAAGAAGAAGAAGAAGAAAGCGTCGCTTTTTCCTGAGCTGTGGCCATTGTAAAGGATTAGCAAGCTCACCGTATCCACCGCACTTGTTCTCACTGTAGTAGTTCTCCACTGACATACAGCAATTCTCTCTCTTTATCACCTTCTTCCCTTCCTCCAACCTCTCCTCTTTCCTCTCTCTGTCCTCTTTCTCTCTCTAGATTTGCCGGGAAAATGTATAGAACCCAAATGGAAGACAGTGTATATATAGATAGGCTTTATTTTTCAAGGGAAAATGATCTCAAAAGAGCTTTAATAATGATGTAGACGATAATTGACCAGAGAGTTAGGGGGTGTTTGGTTCGCTAGTTTGAGTTGAAATGTTTTAGTTGTAATAGTAAATTTTTTTGAATTTTCAGAAAAGACAAAAAACTTTTTGGGAAAAAGACAAAAACTTTTTGGGAAAAGACAAAAAAAATTTTAGTTGGAACGGAGAGCGAACCAAACAGCCTTAATATTTAGGCTATGAACCCTTTTTTTTCCAGTTGTTTTTTTTTTTTTTTTTTTTATTTAGTGTATTTTGGTTTCTCAATTGGAGAGTTAATATTTTTAAGTTAAAATTGATTAAATTTTTAAAATTAATTATAATTTTTATTAAAATTTTTAAAAAAATAAAAATAAAAATATATAATTTAATTAGAATTATTCCGAAATATTCAACAAAACGTAGGCTATTGTTAAAGGAAAATATAAAACAAAATCTCTGCTTGCTGCGTTAAATGAAAAGTGAGCATGGGTATGGCGTGATGGGACAGATAGAGAAGAGGAAAAAGGAAAAACAAAAAGGTGGGATTTTCATGGGCTTTGCAAATTTGAAAAGGGAGGGTCACGACAAAGTGGGTGTAGTGGTTGGAGTATCTGGACGTATATGTATATACACGCATATATATATATATATAGATATACCCACACCCATTTATCTCTTTGCTAATAATGCACACCCTGACCTTATCTCGCATTGTGATGCTCACGAGCAACGTTACTATAAATTTCTTGTTGTGATCATCATGACAACATAATAGTTGTAAGGTTTACTAATTGTGATTTACCGTGAATATATGTTAGGAATTAGTTGTATTGATTTTACATTATGGAGAATAATAAAATCATAATTAAAAAAATAAATAATAAGAATATGTTAGATTTATATCGTTTATTCTTCATTTTCCCTCGCTATGATAACTTATATTGTAAAAAAGAAATTTAAAACAAAAATCACAGATCTTTCTATTTATTTATTTTCTTAAATCAAGATAATAAGAAGCAAGAGTGATGTGTAGATTACGTGTGCCTCCAATGACAGAGCTATGAAATATTTTTGCGGTGGGCAAAATATGACTAAAAAAAATATTATAGATATTTATGTTAAGAATGTGTTTGATTCTTTCTCTTGAGTTGAAAAATTTTGAGTTTGAGTTGTTGGAGTTAAGTTGAGCTAAGTTTTAAAATTGTGTATTTGGCTGATTAGAGTTAAAATCTAAAATCTTTAAATGTATTTCAAAAAAAAAAAAATCAATGTGGATATTATTTTATTCGTCTCAAAATTCTAGACAATTAAAAAAATCCATATCATTTTGATTAATCTTTGCGAAATTATGAATTTTTAAAATTTGAGTTTTTAAATTATATAAAACCGAATTGACTTTTTTAGAAGGAAACAGAAATTAATTGGAACTTTTCATCTTCAACTTTTCACCAAAAGCATGCTAAATGTTGTTTGATTAAATATGTTGGTTCTTATAACAAATGACACAATAATAAATTCAATTATCGGGTGGGGACATAATTATAAGTTTTCTTGTAAAATAAGGGTGGAACTACAATCATAATTTCTCTTGTAAAATAAATACACAAAAAAAATTAAAAATTAAAAATTAAAAATAAATTTAAGGACGAAAATGAAAATTCCAAGCCCTCATTTACAACGACAGGGGTCCGACATTATTGATTTGTATGTCTTCTGCTTTGACTTTATCCTCACTATTTAACAATCATGAAACCACCCTTTTTCTAGGCAATGAAAAATGTTGTGTTTGCCTATGCTAGCTATATATAGCTCGGCTCTTTCTAAGACATATTGCATTATAGTTAATCACGTAGAATACAATATGTTATATGTTCGTCAAGTTGAATAAAAGTAATTATCATTTCATGGGGATATCAGCTAATTGAGATTAAATTAAACCCAATTTGAGTATAATAAACTCTCTAATTAGAACTTGAGAACAAAAAATTTGCTGTAAGCTCGCATTTTCATGCCAATCATGATTGAGGACATTCCTTGACAACACACGCCTTGGTAATTCTACTTATTGGTTCTATTAGCTCTTCTATCACCTTTAATTAGTTGTTAATTAAAAACAAATTAAGTGCCTAATGATGCCAGGTGGACAGTTGACAAATTACGACAGGCAAAATAATTGTTAATTTGTAAAGAGGATTATGAGAAGTGCAGTACTAGATAAGTGCATGAGCTTCTTTCCTTATTGGCCCACCTCACCCACCACCTACTACCCTTTCATAAAAGCACAAACATTTCATTGTCAAAGTCTGGAGATAAAAGTTGCTTTAGTTGTCTTCCTTATGTGGCATGAACTAATTATTTTGTTTGTATTAGGTGGGAAAAAAACGTTTAAATAATCACGTCTATTAACAGGCGGTTCTTCCAAATAGTAACAGAGCTACAGTGAGTATGATTGAAGGTTGTGGCGTAATGGTTGAGGACATTGTCTAAGTTCTCTTCATTCTTTACATCAAGATTCAAATCCCGTTGCCTGTAAGTTAAAGGCTAGCTCTAGTTTTGACTGTTGAAGTAGGACAAATAGTAGTGACACTCAATTGAAAGCTTTGTGAGATTGGATTTAGACCTCCAAATACTTCTTGGTAATCCCCAAAATTACTATCTAGTCGAAGGGACGCGAGAATAAAGTGGGAAACATCTAATTCTTTTAGTTGAAGGGACACGAAAATAGAATGGATACCACCTAATTCTCTCTCTCTTTTTTTTTCCGAAACAAAAGAGAGGGAGAGAGAGAGAGCTACATTGAGTGATATCTTCTATTAAAAAGAGAGAGAGAGAGAGTGCTATAGTGAGTTTTTTTAATCATATTACAGACTAGAAAGTGTATAGAAAATATATATTTTATGTATAGAAATCCAATAAACAAACAAAGAGGGCGGTGCTGGTGGAGTAGGCGCCAGTATCATACTCCACTCCAACCAGCAAGGGTCTTTACATGCTTCTGTTTTCTCATAAAGAGTTTTTAGGATTAAACCTTCAATTTTTAATTATGTCAGTTATAATTATTGTTTCAGTTATTGCATTAAATTTTTTAACGATCTAATTTATAACTCAAGTATGTAGCCATAAAGTTGCCGGTCTTTGTTGCAATTATCCTTGATGATCATCTTTCTCTAATTTATGAATTATAATATACTTAAAATCATTTAAATTATTCCCTTAAAAGGTAAAATCCTTTTATATTTAATTGTTCATTTTTGCTTACACGCGAGTCCAAGACAATTAATGAGATGAAGATACGTAAATATGAACTTTAATAATAGAGTGTAACAATATGAGTTGTTATGATTATAAATATAGTTTAATAGTAATTTAACACTTAACTTTATTATAAAATGTAGAGTTCATAGATTAATTATAAGAAAAAGATATCTATTATGTGTTGCTTATTTTCGTCTTTTTTCGCCCTAGTCAAAATGGACATACAAGAAGTTAGAAATAGTTGTGGATACATATTTTGGGGTGGAAAAAAGAAGATGTTTTATATTAAAAATGATAAACTCCAACCTCAGCGGCATTTTCTTGTGCATGGTGGTAATCGATGTAATAGCAATAAAAATGGTTCCTCAACTGTTACGCCTAAGTTTGTCCGTGTGTATACATGTAGATTCTAATCTTTCACGTTGTTATGTAAAATACGCATTTTTTCCTACATGAATGGGATAAGTAGTTTCCACCTGACGAATGAGGGAGCTAATGAACAGAACCATGTAATCGTAAGTTATTATAAAATAAAATAAAATAAAATAAAAACTACACTAGCGCCCTAATGTTCTCATAATGTTAGGATGCTCTCTTGCCGATTGATCACGACCATAAGATTATGAAACAGACTTAACAATATTATTATTTAAGAAATCCTTTAATAATATCGAGCTTTTATATGATAAAGGCCGTTGAATTTTAATCGCATATTAATTGTGGACTTGTAGTCAATAGTCACGTTTGGTGAGTATTAATGGCAAACCCCTAAGGTAGAAATTCCCAAAATTGGATATCTTTTTCCTGTGGTATGAAAAAAATTTTGGGACACAATAATAACATAAATAGATGAAAGATATGTGGGTAATTGATCTTTTTAAAATAAGTTTTTAATGAATGGCCAAATTTTGTAAAATTTAGAAAATGACAGTTTTTTAAAAGTACTCAGTAATTGCCTTATTAATCATAATTAATCAATGATTAGTTGATGTTAATATGTATTTGACTAAGTGATATTAATGCTAATCATCACAATCACTTACTGATTAACTATTATTTTTATAATTAAAATTTCATTTATTTGCTTAAATAAGTTTTTAAAAACTATCTTTGTATCTAATTTTTCTAATTGATAACCACCAAATTAAGTAAGGCCCTTTTTGGGTAACGATTTCAGATGACAAAATACTATTTGGATCCAAAATTCTTAATTCGATATCAAACTTTCTCTCTATTTTATTTTCAAAAAACTCAAACTTTAAAAGTATATAACTTTCTCATTTCAAATCGAAATAAAATGATACCTGTGTCAAAATGCTCACAATGAATAGACGAAAAACTAAGGCTAGTAATTTCGGACATGACACAAGAACGATACAAAATAAATGAATTTGGACCGCACGTTTAATAATTGGATCGAAATTGGGTCAATACGTTTAACATAAAAATAAAAATGTCAGAAACGGGCTTATACGGTTAACTTGTTTAACCCATTTTATTTAAGATGCTATCATTCTCAAGCAAGAAGGTATTTCCTTTTACTTTAATATTTTGTTGTCTTTTTTGAATCTTGATTAGTGACAATTTGAGACTTTTTTGGGTGGTGATTTGCACATAGACACCAACTACAACTTAGACTTATGTTTTATTCTAAGATATGTTTGTCTTAATCATTATGGATATTTGATAATTCTAGTTATTAGTTTATATTTTATACGAATATGATAAGTTTCGTGTGTTAATGAATTCAAAATTTTAAGTGATTTTTTATCCAAATTTTTCGTGTTAAATGGGTTAAAAACCAGTTTCATGTTAAATCGGTCATAAATGGGTTTTTCGTGTTAAATAGGTCATAAATGGATTTGTTTTCGTGTCAACACGTCGTAGCTTACTTAATAATCGTCTTTATGTGTTGTATCATGCTACCCTGTTAATTAAATAATTTGTGTTTATGTTTAGGTTTCTAGCCCGTTTTAAAATCGTATTATGTTCATGCTTATCGTGCCGTGTTGTAATCGAACTGATTCAAACCCGACGCGCAAATATGAATTTCCAACCCTATGAATGACACAATATCCATTTCGTATATATATATATTCTAAAAATATTTCAAATTTTTATACTATTTTTTATATCATAAAACTTTTTTAAAAGTCTTCTTCTAGATATGTATTTTCAACCCAACATCAAAAAGACTGTTTCAAACGTCGTCCTCCCAAAAGGGCTCTAAGCATCGTGAAGTGTCATGATTTAACCGAGTGTCGAAAACGACGAGATCACAGTGGATCGTTTTCTACGACATTGGGGGTTGAACAGCAAATCATTCCTGGCCCCTTTTCATTTGGGCTTCTGGCCCAATCCATCTTGCAAGCCCAATCCAATACTTCTGTCGCTCTAAACCCCGCTAGTTATACTTTTGAACCCCCATAACTGCAGACTCCGCCGTCAACCACGACTTTTTTTTTTTTTTTTCCTCTTTAAGAGACCATACTCTCTCAATGGGGTGTGGCGACGGTGAAGATGAAGACGAAGAGAAATGGTCTATGGCTCCAAGCTCTAAGACTCATTTGTCTTCAACTTCAACTACAAATGATTTTCTGGTATATATATATATATATATTTATATATTTATACATGATACTTTGAAAATGTTTATTGTTATTATTATTTTTAACTCTGGTTTTGTTTGTTCTTTTGTTCTGAAGTATTAGTTTTATTAGTTGGTTCTTTGTTATTAACTATTTTTATTTTATCATATTTAGGCCTTATTGGCTGAGACACTGCGGGGGGTAAAACGAAGAAGGTAAAGAAAACAACAGTAAATTATTATTTTCGACTTTCTATTTTCTGATTAATCCATTTATTATTATGTTTTTAAATTTTTACTGTTTCAGTCATTTCTCTTGTTGATTGTGTGTCTGATCGTAGATTTATCTTACCGATTTATGCTTTAATTGTGTAGCTTATTAATTTTCTATATTCTGATTTATATATATTTATTCTCGCATGCCAGAATTATATTGTTTCTTTTACTATTTCAGTCATTTCTATTGTTGATTTTGTGCTTAATTATGCAATTTATATTACCATCTTGCTTTAATCATTTTTGTTAATAGCATTGTTGAATCGTGCTTTTCTTTTTTTTTTTTTTTAGTTCTTTCTTTACTTCGTGATAGTATCATAAGTTTATGTTGCTGGAATTATGTCTTTATTATATTTTTGCCTTAAATATTTGATACGGTAATTTTAAATTGATAAATTGCGTTATCTTGGTATTCTGTAATTTCTCTCCATTGTCTTGTTTTTGTTTGTATTGTTGGGCTTATTTTAAGTAGTAGAAAGAGTTGCCCTTTTTCTCTTTTTGTATAATAATGTACCAAACTGTTGTTTTGTGACGCTTGTAAAAATTTTTTTAGCTAAATCTTACTTTATTTTGAGGAGGTAGGCCCCTCTGTGGCTACCAAATTTTGATTTTCACGTAATACTGAGGTTTATTCAACAAAAGTTAATAATAATGTTTAAACATAGCCCGTTTCGGCTGAGTTTGCTTCTGTCATGGGCCGATTGGTTCCTTAATTGAAGACGGAATCTTGCACGTTCGCAATTTCAAAACTTCTAAGGGGTCGTTTGGGGCATGAGTTCAGACTCATGCTGATTAGTTTAAATTGAACTTATTCGGTTTGGTGGTTCAGTTCAACTTCAACCTTTGATTGAACCGTCATACAGTGATCTGAACTTGGTTCACTGTTGGGAGTAGACACCCACGTGGTTTGATTCCCACACCTCGTTCATTGAGCTCGGCAGAGAAGAAGTGCTCCCCACTGTGGCGATGCAGGGCACGGAAGCAAGTTGGCAATAAGTGTGCACACCCCACATCTTCTTTTTCAAGCTAGCTGAGTTGAGTTTGTAGCCATATCTCTCCCATCTTCAAGCATCTGCTCTCTCCTTCCTCTCCCCCCGTCTCTTTCCTCAGCCCATCCGGTGAACAAGTTTGCCCCCCACCTATCGATGACGCCTTTTTCCCAACTGCTGGCAACCATCCCCTCCGGTGAGCCCATCAATGGTGCCCCCCACGAACCCAGTTACGGTCTACCTTATCTTCCCTTCCACGTTGAACAATCGGCTAACGCCCTTATTTGGGAGTTAAATTTTTTTGCTTTCTCTCTCTAGTTTATCTTCTCTCCCCAGCACACTTGGTTTGACACCGCCAATGTTCGTCGGCCGCTTTACACAAACCTTTTTTTTTTTTTTTTTTAATTTTAAATATGACCTCTTGGTTTTAGTTTTGTCTCTCTTCTTCACGTCTCTCTAGTTTTTCTCTCCTGTTTCTCTTTCTAGTTGATCTTCCCTCCACAGCACTGAAGGTTTTAAACTTCTCCTCTCGTTGTTCCTGGGTTTTGGTTTCCCTTTTGGTTTGTGTTCGGGAATATTAACATTTAAAAAAAAAAAATTGAAGTTTAGCCAACAAACAACCAGATTCGTAGTCAAAAATGGTTGGTAGGGACCTGCAACAGTCGGCCTGTAGGGGAAAATGTTGTTGGCCCCCTAATGTAGTCAGCCCTTCCCCCCGAAAAAAAAATAAATAAATGAAAGCAGGAAGAAATTATGAAACCACGTGATAACAAGCACTCGTCCTTGACTTGGAGTAACCTATTACCCTTCCAGTGGCAGAAAAAACAATGAGATATGATGGCTACATCGCAAATAGTATAGATCAAGTAATAAAAGGAAAAAAAACCAAATTTCCATTGAAGGGTTGAGATCATCATTGAGGAGAATATTGAGAAGGAGATAACAAAACCCCAGTTAGGTTTCTGGGCAAACATAGGGAAATCTTTTTTTTTTTTTTTTTTTTTTTATATATCGAACAGAAACAAATCTCTCTCTTTTGTTTATTAAAAAAATTTATAATCAATAGTTAATAATATTAATAAACTAATAGTATTTATTAATAATTATAAGCTAACCCTAGATATACATCAATAAATAGATATACTCAAAACTAGAAGAGAAGGACGAGATTTGTGTGGGTGAAGAAGAAATATATACGTATATAAATGAATAGACCAAAATCAAATGCAGAAAAAGGTAGTGAAATATTTTTTTATTTACATTTTTTTTCCTCTTTATGCTATCTTGTTATTTGCCTTTTTATTCCTATTTTTAGTTCATACTTTCGGATTCAGTATCGTCGGTGTCACATGCAGTGAAGATTGAGGCCACGAAGCAGGCTCGGACAAAAGGTTTGATTACCAATTATTTTCGCGTTCGGAAAGCATCTGGCCGACCCATTACTTCCTGTCCTGATTCGTCAGCTTCTATCGTTTATTCCTCCTCCGGCTCGAACTCCGTTACCCTGGTATGCTTTTTTAAACTTATAGAAAAATGATTCATTTGTGAAATGCACGATGGTGTGATGGAAGTCCAGGTTGTTTGTAATTTGTGCTAAATTTGTTTCGATGCTTAAACTCGGAAAAGTTTGGGTTTTCCATTGATTGTTATGTGTTGAATTTGTTGTTGAAGTTGATTTTACATATTTCAGACCCAAAACTCGTAGACTAATCGTATATGTTTAAATTATTGTTTTTATTTTTTTCTGTATTTGCTATATTAAGGAAATGCCCCGTAAATTTTCGGTTGAGACGTTTGTTTGGGACCCCGTGAAGGAAAAATGATTACTCGAAAAATTGGATGACTTCTTGTCATGCAATTCCGGTAGGCAGCCCACCATATAGATATATGACTTATGGGCCAATGAGTTTAACGTTGAGTTTGGTGACGTTCCTGCTTACGACCTCACTTTATATCAAAAAAAAGAGTGGATGAAAAAAATTTATAAGGGTTGGAAGGTCTTGCAAGCCCACACCGGCCTATGGTATGATTCGACTACCGATAGAGTTGTTTGCTCGGATGAGGTATGACAGAGCTTTATCAAAATAATAATAATTTTCTAATATAAGACCTGCTTATTATATTTATTAACAACTAGAGTAGTATATGCGGATGTTCATCATATTCTATTTGCAGGTTCATAAGGAGTGCAAGCATCTCCGCTACGAGGGCCTTCGCCATAAGGAATTATATTACAATGTTTTCGACAAAACCCACGCCACAGGCGCCTTGGGATATAAATCAGTTACGATGGGGGACGGCAGTACTCCATCCGTAGACTACGATTTCAACTTTGATAACTCTGGAATATATCCGCTCTTAGAGGAGGACCTAACCCCAAGCATCGGCGGGCGATAGGCCAACACACGACGATTGCCCGACGTAGCCGGTCCGTCCCAATCTCGTGGAAATGCGCGTAAGAGGAAGCAAAGGGATGCAACGGACGAAATGACTTTCTCGGCCATATCAACATGAATGAGTATGGTTTCGCCCCCACCATGAAGATGACGACCATGGGTCCGAAAACGCCCAACGCGATGTTGATAGTATGCTTGCAATGGCAGTGGTTGCCGTGACTTCCGGTAGGCGTAACAGGCGAAGAGTTCCAGTACCAATGCATAATTCAAGCCTAACTGGTAGGATGCGGGTTAAAGAGATATTAAATAGCCATTCAGAAATAATTCAAGGAATGATAAGTATGAAAGCAAATATATTCGGAGCACTCAGTAACCTATTAAGTAGTCGGGCATTATTAACGTCAACTTATAACATAACTGTAAACGAGCAGTTATTCATATTTTTATCCATTTGTTCACAAGGCGTTACAAACCGACAAATTTCGTATTTATTCTAACATTCGAAAGAAACAACATCTCGTTGGTTCTATATAGTGTTATTGGTTATTTGTGCGTTGAAAGATGAATTCATCAGACCACCCGACTACACAGTAGTTCAACCATTGATTATAGAGTTCGGGAACAAATATCGATCATGGTTTGATGTACGTTATCCCTTTCAATTACTAATATCATCGTATGAGAGATTTAATAGAAACTTAGAATTATTAATGATAGTATTAACATTTAAATAGTGTAATTATTTTGCAATGTTGTATTGGTGCTGTAGATGACACACACGTCCCATGTGTGCTGATTCGGGAAAATGCGGACGCCTGGATTAATCGAAAAGGGCATCACTCGCAGAATATCTTAGCGGCCTGTTTGTTTGACATGAAATTCACATATATGTTGGCCGGGTATGAGAGATCATGTCATGATGCTACAATGTTGGAAGAGACAATAGCATTCTATGGTTTCCTAATACCTTCTCCAGGTAAAAATAATTGGCAATTTATGTTTGTAAAATTTTCATATTTATCGTTTTAAATAGAAAATTGGACGTGTCATTCATATTGTAATATTTATTTTATAGGAAAATTTTACTTAGCAGATTCGGGCTACGCCAACAAGAATTGTTTCGTGAGCCCACTTACCCGCACTCGTCCGTTGCATCCCTTTGCTTCCTCTTACTCGCACTTTCACGAGTTCGGGACGGACTGGCTACGTCGGGCCCTTGTCACGTGTCGGCCTACCGCCCACCGGCAGTCGGGGTTAGATCCTCCTCTAAGAACGGTTGTGTTCCAGAGTTGTCTAAGTTGAAATCATAGTCTATGGATAGAGTACTACCGTCCCCTATCGTAACTGATCCATACCCGTACACGCCTGCGGCGTGAGTTTTGTCGAACACGTTGTAATACAACTCCTTATGGCGAAGGCCCTCTAACGGAGATGCCTGCACTCTGGATGAACCTGCAAATGGGATAATGCCACATCATCCGACTGTACTACTCTAGTGGTTAATAAATATAACAAGCAGGTCTTATATTAGAAAATTAATATTACTTTGATGAAGCTCTGCCACGCCTTATCTGAGCAAACAACTTTATCGGATGCAGGATCATACCCTAGGCCGGTCTGGAGTTGCAAGACCTTCCAACCCCTATAAACTTTTTTCATCCGCTCTTTTTTTTCGTATAAGGTGAGGCCGTGAGCGGGAACGCTACCAAACTCAGTGTTAAACTCATTGGCCCATATGTCATATATCTGTATGTTGGGCTGCTTACCGGAATTGGATGAGTAGAAGTCATCCTATTTTTTGAATAATCGTTTTTCCTTTACAGGGTTCTAAACAAACGTTTCACCCGAAGATTTGCGGGGCATTTTGTTAATATAGCGAATACAGGGAAAAAAGCTTATACATTAAACGTGTACGAAAAATATACGAGTTTTGGGTTCGAAAAATATAAAATTAAATTCAACAACCAACTTAACACATAACAATCAACGGCAGACCAAAACATTTCCGAGTGTAAGCATCGAAATAAATTTAGCACAACTTACAAACCACTCGGACTATCATTAATACCATCGTGCATTTCACAAATGATTCATTTTTCTATAAGTTTAAGAAAGCATACCAGGGTAACTGAGTTTGAGCCGGAAGAGGAATAAACGATGGAGGCCGACTGATCAGGGCAGGAAGCAATGGGTCGCGCAGATGCTTTCTGAACGCGAAAAATAGTGGGTAATCAAATGTTTTGTCCGAGTCTGTTTCGTGGACCTCAATCTTCGTCGCATGTGCCACCGACGACACCGAATCCGAAAGTAGAAACTAAAAACAAGTATAAAAAGACAAATAACATAATAGCATAAAGACGAAAAAGAAAACCACGAAAAATTTCCACAACCTTTTTCTGCATCTGATTTTGGAATATTCATTTATATATATATCTCTCTGGTTAGCTTATAAGTATATATAAATAATATTACTTTATTAATATTATTAACTATTGATTATAATTTTTTTAATAAAAGAAGGGGGAAAGATTTGTTTTGTCCGAACTAACACCAATTTTTTTTTCCCTATGTTTGCCCAGAACCCGCAGTGGGGTTTTCTTGTCTTCTTCTCAATATTTTCAAAGAAACCGAACTGGGGTTTTCCTGTCTTCTTCTCAAAATTTTCAAAGAAACCAAATTTGTTTTGTCTGCCAAGTTTGAGTCGATTAATAGGTGAGTGATGAATCAAGGATGAGAGCTTCTTATCACGTGGGTTCATAATTTCTTCCTGTATTCGAACTTTAATTTTTTTTTTTTTTTTGGAAAGGGCGGACTACATGGGGGGCCAACAACATAGGGCCCTGCATGGCGGTTGTTGCAGGTCCCTACAGCCATTAACGCCGGCTGCTTGGTGGCGTCAGCCCAGGTGAAGACGTTCAAATATAGTTTGGCTGCAACGAACGTACTTGGATTGGAAAAAAAAATGGGTTGGTGTAAAGCAGACGACCAACAATGGGGGTGTCGTTTTCTAGTGTGCTGGGGAGGGAAGCTAAACTAGAGAGAGAAACTAGAGAGAGAGTTAAAAAATTTAACTCACAAATGGGGTCCTAGCCGATGTTCAACGTGGAAAGGACGGTATGGTGCAGCGTAACTGGGTTTGTGGGGGGGCTATTGTCGATGGGCTCACCGGACGGGATGGTTGTCGAAGGTTGGAGAAAACGCGTCGTCGATAGGTGGGGGCCGAACTTGTTCATCGGATAGGCTGAGTAAAGAAATGGGGAGAGAGGAAGGAGAGACTAGATCCTTGAAGATGGGGAGATGTATGGCAAATACTCTGATCAGCTAGATTGTAAGTTATGGAAAGTATCAGATTTGGAGAGAGAGAGCGTGAAACGTGGTTGAAAATAGAAGGGAAAGGGAAGGAGAAACAGAAGAAGACGAGAGCTTCAGTGCCGTGCCTCGCCAGAGTGGGGAGCAGTTCTTCTCTGCCGAGCACAGCAAACGAGGTTAGGGAATCAAACCATGTGAGTGTCTGAACTCCTAACAGTGAACCAGTTCAGGTCACTGTATAACGTTCCAATCAAAGGTTCAAACTGAACTGAACCACCAAACCTCATAAGTTCAGTTTGAACTAATGAGCATGAGTTTGAACTCATGCCCCAAACGACGTCTTAACTTAAACTTACACACCAAACATAATCTATATTTCTCTCTTTTATATTCATGAATTAAAATTAAAATTTTAAAAGTTTATAACTTTATTATTTCAAATTGAATTAGGATGTTTTTTTTTAAATCACTATAAAAGAGAGAAATAAAATAATATTCATATTGTACATATATTTTTTAAATATATTAAAAAATTTTATACTATTTTAATATCATAGTTTATTTTTAATTTACATTTCAATCAAATACATTTCCGTTCGCTTCTTATAAGATTTCAATTCTAACTATTGTTCCAAACGGTTCTGAAGATTTTTCTCACCCAGATTTGCAAAGATAAACGTATAAAATCAGTAGACAAGACGTTTTGAAGCTTCCAAATTTTGTTTTTAATAATTTTTGAATATACCATTTAAAGGCAATACTGATGTCGGCGATGTTTGTCGTTTGCTGCAGCTAGCTCAAGTGAATGTCGTTTCTAAGAATTATATCTTTTCTTGTCGTTTGTTATTCACTACTGTGGTTTTGGAACGTTAACATGGAACACACAATTTAAATATGTCGTAAGGCTTTTTATTTCAAAAGCAAGCAGCGGTGGCCTAAGCTCTTTATCTGTTTTTTGCCAATTTGCGTTCTAATCTTCAATCTTTTTTGTTTATGGGAAAGTTCCCTGAACTTTTAAAATAGTAGCAATTTGGTCCTTTTTGTTGACTCTTGGATTTAAATTAAAAGAAAAAAGAAAAAAAAAATGAAGCCAGAGAGGTATCATTGACAAAGCCAATCGCCAACAACGAGACGATGAACACGACCGCCAGAAGTGAAAAAGATTAGCAAGCACCGTCACACCTTGAGAGCACAAATCAAAAACCAGCAAAAGAACAAAATAAATGAAAGTCAAGTAGTCCAAATAACATTAAATCATCGAACAAATGATGCAAATACGGTTGCCTTTATCGAGATTCTGTCCCGACTCGCAGCACATAACATGTTTTTGTTTTAAGGGATAAATTGCTCGCTTTATCTTTAATCTTTGTACGAAGATACGATTTGATTTTCCAACCTTTTTCATGACTAAGAAGTTGCTATTTTTTTTTTTTTTTAAATAGTTCAATTTGGTTCATTTAATTAACAAAGATTAAAAGTTGGATAGAAAATATCTTTCTTATATAGTAAATCATACGTGATTTATGTGTTGTTTTATGTTAAATTTTTAACGTAGTTAATGAAAAGGATGATTTTACATTATTTTAAAGAGTTTGAGGCGCCGATGGAGAGAAGAGAGAGTGAAAAGAGAAGATCTGCGAGGCCAACGCGGTTGCGCCCTTGCAAAACTCAAGTGATACGAAATTGGCATACACTTCTCTTCCACCTTAGCGCACTCAGGCGCGATTTCGACGGCCCGTCACCATGAGGTGGTGTTGCCCGTCCCTCAGCCCGTCACCTTGTGGTTAATAACATCGCCAATATTGTCTGTTATTTCTGGAAATTTATTGCTGACTTGGAGTTGTTTCGGCACTTTTTGCTAATTGGTTTATCGATTTCTTGTATTTGTTCACTAATTTGGTAATTTGGACTTTGATTTGGTCTAATTTAAGCTTTATTAGACTCCAGTACGATAAGAATTTCATCTTCATTCAGTCAATACTCTTGTCATGAACTTCTTTGTTTCTTTTTTTTTTTTTTTAAATCAGTTTTCTTTTCAAGGAAAAGCTTGGATTCTTCTTGACTGATACGTCACCCGAGGATAAAAATCAATTCTGTATGTTAGAAAATATTAATGAAATAAATAATATAATATAAAGATATCAAAAACTGAAATTTTGCTAATATTTTAGTTGTCACCGATATATTTTTTTTTCGCCCGAATATTTTCCGTCATTTTCTGAAACGTGGCACAAATTACATCATATATTTATCGCAATCGGTTTACAATTACCCGTAAGTACATGTGTGCGAGTGTTTTTTTTTGTTTCTGTTTTTTTATTTTTATTTTTAAAAGAGTAATTCAGTCTTCAGCCATCATCCTTGACAAAATATTCGATTTTTTCCTGTCGTTTACCCAAAACAGGAAAAAGCTCTTCCAAAACCATGCGTAAGAAAACGTCAAACGGTTACGTGGCCGCACAGTATCAACTCTGTTTAAAATTTAAAGCATATTACCGATTCAAAATAATGGATGAGAGAGACAAATATATGATTGATGCAATATATATACAAACACATATACATATACATAGATCTCATTGGACAACATGATATAATTACAAAGGGACCATCATGAGTCGTCGTCACCCGTCTGTCCCAAGGCGTACCATCACATTCAGATATTTTCTTTGGTCCTCTGAAATGTTTCGAGTTTGGCCTCCTTAATAATGGCTTCTTTTTTGTCTAACGCTATCGAGGGACTGGTTGGGACGCTTATAATTAGAAAGACTGTTAGCTAAGAAAAACGACAGGAATCAACCCAACATTCTTTTGGGGGTAGGGGTTGACTGGTAGAGCACTAATGATTTACTACTATACAGCGTTTGTACTTTTGTGTACGATACTAACCACGTCACCACTGACCTCATGCAAAAACAATTAGTAGCAGAACACCGGTTCGATTGCACCGTGTTCAACAAACTTGTGAAGTTGGGAATATATATATATATATATATATATAAATATATGTATGTATGTATGTATATGAACAGTATATGTTTTTAATCGAACATGAAAAGGGCAATTAGTTCATGCACTACGGTGAATATTATAATGCCTTGCTAAAGAAAAAAGATGTACTATAAACCTAGCATGATTTGGGTAGTATCAAGGTAAAGAGAAGGCTAAACTGAGGAAGTTGTGTTTGAATTTAGGTTATCTAGCTAAAAGATCAATGTAATCAGGGACGAAGTTAGCTACGACCCAAGTGCCAAGCGGCTCAATTAAAGTCTTCTAAAAATTTGTCATCTTATCCATTTTTATAATGACCCTGTTTGGGATAACATTTCCAAATGTTATTTTACCATCTGGATTTCGAACTTCAAAACACACATTTCTATTCTAATTTTCAAAACACCATCTCCAGATGTCCCTCTAAACGGGTTCTAAATTTTAAACTTTACACAAATTGTATTAAAGATTCTATTTCATCTTTCGACTTTACTCTAAATTAACTCATCAAGCCCCTTAGAATAAATTTCCTGGCTTCGTCTATGGTGTACTACCCTAATTAAGCCTAGTGATGTTAGTATCTCGTACTGTGGTGGGTATTTGCTCCAAATAGTCAAGGAGCTTAGTTTAATTTATTCCAAGAGAGAACTTCGACCATCTTAACATATTGTTCAGATTCCCCCAACAAGTACGATAATACTTTTTTTGGTTTGATTGCACGGTTAACATATCCATATTCCCCAAATCAATAAGATCTTACTTATTTATTTATTAATCGTCCCCAACCTTCTTTAAAGTTGTGAATATATATATATATATATATATATTGTTAATACGTAAGCAATACTGAGAAACCTTAGCAGGATCACACAAACTCAAAGGTAAAGCTTTAGTAGTGTAGATTTGGATATTTTAATTTTCAGTGGGGCAAAGTATAAAATCCATAAAATTTTTTAAGTAAAATTAAAAGAAAAAAATTTTCAATGTGGACTACAGCCCCCACTTGCCCACATCCAAATCCGCCCCTTCTCACAAGTAAATCGATCAAACGTCTTCTGAGGAAAGTAACATCATGGTATATAAGGCTCAATTTGGTGAAACGGTTTGAGTGAAAATTTTTAAGTTTGAGTTGGTTAATTTTTTAAAAATTAGTTATAATTTTGTTGACCTTTCACAAAAGGACAAAAACTGATATAAAAAATTTGAGTTTAAAATATAATGCCAAACGGAAGCTAAGATTACACGATTGTATCTGGCCGGCATATAACAATTTTTTACTGGAAAGGAATTGTGGATATGTAGTATACTGATATGGGACTCAATAAATTATATGTAATTATAAGAAATATTGGACAGAATTTATATCCTTTATATTCCCATTCTAACTTGCGTTTCCAGTTTACTTCATTCAATGCTGACGTGGCATGAGTATTTTTTTAATGAAGTAAATGACCTCCAGATGACTAAACGATTAGTCGTTATCAAACACTAGGCAGAAGAACCTAGGATATTTTTAAACGGAATATTGTGTGATAAAAAATAAATCGAATATATTCCTTGGGGAAGCCTAATGATCATGACTTAAATGCAAAAAAAAAAAAAAAAAAAAAGGTGGGGGGGTCTATTATTAAGATTTCTGACACAGACTCTCTAATTAAATTTGCTGTTAAATAAAAGGTAATATTCATATATCAACTCCCCCACATAAGTGTGAGAATTGCCCAATGTGAAACGTAGAAAAGGAAAAAGAAAAAAAATGAAGCTCGAGTTTCTTATTATTGCAACCGCAGAGAAAACATAATTTATCAAAATAAATTAATAAAGAGAGGTTTATGTAAATATTTCTAACAAAAAGATCATATCCTCGCACAATGTTCAACCCTTGATTATGATTCTAGAAAGAATAAAAATAAAAATCCAACCTTGAATTTCTTAAGAATGCTAACTTCTTTTGGTTTACGTTTTCCACTTTTTTATTTTTTATTTATATTTTTTATCTTTACATTGTATAGAAAGAAGAAAAAAAAATTACTGTGAAAATTGTTTTTTCATTTTGGTCCTTTAGTTTCTTTTTTTTTTCTCTTGACCCATTTTTTATTTTTGTTCCATTTTAGTCCTTTTATTGTTTTCATGCTTTTTTCATGTCTCTTTTTTTTAATTTTTATTTTAGGTACTTTGTTGTGTTTTTTTTTTTTTTTGGATATTTTTTTTTGCTTAATATTTTAATGTTCCCTATTCAAAATCGTTTTGGACAAAAAAATTTTTATTTTCATTTGGGTCCTTGAATTTTCTTTTTTTTCTTTTGACCCATTTTTTTTTATTTTTCAGTCCTTTTTGTATTAGTCGAATTTTTTTTTCCATTTTAGTTCTTTTATCATTTTGATATTTTTTTCATGCTTCTTTTTATTTTTTATTTATATTTTCAGATACTTTGTTGTTTTTCTTTTTTTTTCCTTTTGTTTATTTGAGTTTATTTTTTAACTTAATAATTTAAAATTTCTCCGCTTAATAAATTTTCTGAAATATGTATATATATATATATATATAGCATGTGCTTCAGAGTAGTGTTTCTTATAAGCTCAATATTGTAAGCCTAACAAAAGGGACCGCTTTAATAATTCAGCAGTGGCTTTCATTTCCCATTTATTATCAGAAACATCTGTGACGTGGAAATCCCATTTAATTTTTTATATTATATTCAAAAGTTGAAATTTGTAACGTGTAACCATGGCTAGTAAAAAGAGAGAAAACAAAAGATTAAAAACAAATTAAAGGGAAGGGACCAGCCCAATTATGCTTTTGTTTCACCTATAATTCAACCCCCCCCCCCCCCAAAAAAAAAAAAGAGGGTCACCTAATTTTAAAAATTAATGAAAATTTTATAATAGAAAAAATTATTTAAATAATTATATTTTTTTTAATCTATTAATTAAAGTAATATAAATTTTTATTTTTAACCAACATGATATAAATTTTAATTAATTTTAATTTTATTTTATGTCATGCTAATTTAATATTAATTTTTTTATTAAGTTAATATAATATTTTTAAATTTGTGTCATTAAAATGGTTTCCCCAAATTAATAATTCAAAACTCTACGGCATCGATCGAGTGCCTACTGCTGCATAATTTTTACATTATATAATAAATTGAAAACTGAGGGTTTGTTTAGTTGATTAGTTTGAGTTGAAATATTTTAATTGTAATAGTAAATTTTTTTGAATTTTTAGAAAAGATAAAAAATTTTTTGGGAAAAAGACAAAAAAAAATACAGTTTGAGTTGAAATGAGATGATAAAACAAACATACCTAAGTAAAAAAAAAAAACGAAACAAAACAAAATAATTGATCAAAGAAACTCCAATAATGTTTCTAATCATGTAGTGTACATATTTGTTTTCCAAAAAAAAATAATAATAAAGCGTTCAGATATTTATATATATATATATATATATAAGTGTCATGGTTTGCATTGTAAAGCCCCAGTCAGATCAAATTGAGCCACAAATCAAAGCCAAGTCCAAGCATTTCGTTTCCGTCTCTGCCCCTGAGACAAGTACTCCTATCAATGGGAGAAAATAAGCAGCCACTTCTCTCAACAGGAGGAGAAGCTGAAGATCAACATCAAGACAACGACCACCGTCAAGAGACCATCCTACCAGCCACCAACTCCTCTTCACTCACTTCCTCCTTCACGCCGGACGCCGCCGACATCCCGCCAATCGGCGGCATTCGCGACCTCTGCAGAGAGTTCTGCCACGAATCCAAGAAGCTCTGGTACCTGGCCGGCCCCGCCATCTTCACCTCCCTATGTCAGTACTCCCTCGGCGCCGTCAGTCAAGTGTTCGCCGGCCAGGTCGGCACTCTCGCCCTCGCCGCCGTCTCCGTCGAGAACTCTGTCATCGCCGGGTTCTCCTTCGGCGTCATGGTAGTCAACTCTGCGCCAGTTTGCTTTTGAAAAAAGTAGTTTTTAACGGTCAGATATTTATACTAAGTTTATAATTTAATTGTGTCTGTAAGCTTGGCATGGGAAGTGCACTGGAGACTCTGTGCGGGCAAGCGTTTGGGGCGGGTAAGATCGACATGCTGGGGATTTATATGCAGAGATCGTGGGTGATTCTGAACACCACCGGTGTATTGTTGTGCTTTCTCTACATATTTGCGCAGCAGCTGCTGAAGCTGATCGGGCAGACATCGGCGATATCGGAGGCGGCGGGGGTGTTCGCGATCTGGATGATCCCGCAGCTGTTCGCGTACGCGCTGAACTTCCCGATGGCCAAGTTCCTGCAGGCGCAGAGCAAGATGATGGTGATGTCCGTGATAGCGGCGGCGGCTCTGGTGCTGCACGCCTTCTTCAGCTGGCTGCTGATGTTGAGGCTGGGGTGGGGCCT
Source organism: Ficus microcarpa (assembly GCA_025413485.1). Taxonomy (NCBI): domain Eukaryota; kingdom Viridiplantae; phylum Streptophyta; class Magnoliopsida; order Rosales; family Moraceae; genus Ficus; species Ficus microcarpa. The sequence continues at coordinate 3,304,753 of CM046385.1, read as the reverse complement.
GATTGGAGCCGCCGTGATGCTCAACGGGTCGTGGTGGTTCATTGTGGTGGCTCAGCTGGTTTACATCTTGAGTGGGGCTTGTGGGCGAGCTTGGTCCGGCTTTTCATGGCAGGCGTTTCATAATCTGTGGAGCTTTCTTAGGTTGTCTCTTGAATCGGCGGTCATGCTCTGGTGAGAAATTATATGACTTCTTTTAAGGGTGTTTGGTGAATGAGTTTAGTTTAAGATTTTTAAGTTTCAATAGCAATTTTTATTGACTTTTCAAAAAAAGACAAAAACTGATATGAAAAAGTATAATTTAGTTTAAAATAAAATGTAATGCCAAACATCCCCTTATTCTTTTAGTTTGTAATTAATTCGTCAGTTGTATATGAAAATTTTAAATTAGAATTACTTAATTTATTAAAAATTACTTATAAAGAAAACGATAAAAATTATGATAAAAAAATACAATTTAGTTAAAATTAAATTGAAATATCGTAGCAATAATTTATAAAATCCTAAATCATAGTTTTGTGTTAAAGTCAAAGATTCAGGAGATATGTTACTTTATAATAACACAACTAGACTCTATCTAAAAAATCATCCAAGTAATTTTTCTTTCTAGAAGGAGCAGATATATATATATATATATATATTATATTATTGGCATAATAAATTTAAAGATAATTTATGCATAACTTTAGTAGAATGATAGAGCTAATTGAATCTCTACTTCAAATTCAAAGTATACGTGTATATATCAAATCATCTTCATATATATCCTCATACATGTATGTATTTATATTAAAATAATAAAAGAGTTGCTCTGTTTTTGAGGAGTTTTGTAAGAAGTTTTATAAGGAGGTTTCTTCACGATTTTTTAACCTGATTGAAAAGGATTTCATCCAAGGTTTTTTGGAGCTTCGTAGAGGAGTTTCAAAAAAAAAAAAATTTTTTCGAGTTTCAAAAGAGAGTTTTGACCTTTTTATTATTTATTTTTATTTTGTCGTTTTGTGTTTCTTCTTCCATTTTTTCTTTTTTCCCCCTTATTTTTTGTAGTTTTTTTTTCATTTTCTTAAATTTTTTTTTATTTAAATGATATACTATTTCACCCTTAGGCAGCTCATCCTCTATTACATATATAGATATATATATATATATATATAAATGGTTAGATCGTAATGGGTAGCCGGGGAAAAACATTAGTTGTCCCACAGATATCAATAATCTATAACCAACCTTGATCATAATGACTATTGTTTGTTTGCTATTCATTTAGTCAAGAAATAGGTTTTTCATTTTCCTTATATTGTAAGATATCAGCCAAATTAGTGATGCCTTTTCATTAAAAGTGATTGGTGCTTTATTATTATTACCTTTTTGGTGAAGTTCAGCTTTTCTTATTTTTCTAATCATTAATCTTAATAACCGGACACCACGTTGACATATATACAATTACTATTTCATTTTTGTAAGCAAAATAATTAAATTAGAAGGCAAAAGCACTAAAGTCTTCATAATATTCATATCATTAGAGCTAGACAATACAGCTTGTACTAAAAAAAAAAAAAAAAAAATTTCTGTATATTCATTAACACTTCAAGGAAGGGGATAAAAAGAGTCCTACTATAGTGGACAAAAACGTATCATCTGCAATTTTGCAGCACAAATTAAAAAAATACAAAAATACTTTAGTCCTAATTTTTTAAGTATTATTTTTGAGTTATCAATTTTTATTGATAAATGATTAAAATATGACTGTAATAATTGATTATATTTATCAATAAAAATATAACAATTAATATAGATACTCAAAAGTTGGAATTATAATTGATACCTCAAATACTACTAAAAAATTATAAAATATACTCGAAGCTTAATAGAAATATTGTATCACGATTATGATAAAGATAAATTCTACAATTTAGACAATAATATTACTCATAATAAACTAGACAATAATAAGAACAACAATGGCTTTTTTTTTTTTTCCTCTCCTAGCTATTGATTTATTTATTTATTTATTTTTTGGGTCTCTCGTTTTATTAAATCTTCGCATGATTAAATAAGTAACATTAATTAATTATGGTTTTTCCTGTAATCACTACGCAGTTTGGAAGTGTGGTACTTTATGGCCCTTATTCTCTTTGCTGGATACCTAAAGAATGCAGAGGTTTCGGTTGATGCCCTCTCCATTTGGTAAGCCATTTGCACTATTTTTAATAATATCTTCTCAATTTCAGCGGTAATGAATTGTTTCTCGATTTTCTCTCTTATTTATTACAGATTTAATTATTTGTCATGTGGTCCACATTTAAAAAATTAAAAATAAACTCAATCCCGTTAAATTAAATCTCGGTCACTCATATCCAGATTCAAATCCCCATATCCAGATTTAAATCCCCATAACTCATGTCCGTCGTGTGAATCCAAAGTATTTTGAGATAGTCAACACTAACCAGATTAAGATATGACAGAAACATTTTAAGCAAAAAATAAAAATAAAAAAAAAGAAGAAGATATGACAGAAATATGCTGGACCCCACTGAATTTCGTATCTATTTGAGAGCCACACTACCACAGTGGGTCCAGATCCAACCGACTGGGTATTCGAATTGGACAAAAAAATAAAATAAAAAAAAAGGTTTTTCGTGTTTAATTTGAAAAGGCCCATCTAGCTAAATCTGCAATAGCCGATCCTATGACGCCATGCGCTTTCTAATTAGGTTTGGTTTGATTATACTTTATGCCGCGGTTGTCGTCTGATGAACCCCCCCCTCCTCCTCCAACCGCCGTATCTACCTGCACTATCTTGTGCTTTTTATATGTATACATACATACATACATACATATATATATATATGGAAAATTGCATAACTAGATTATGCAAAAAAAAATTATGAAGCAAAGCCAAACTTGCCCACTAGTAGAAAAAAACTAGAAACGAAATCCAGTGGTTTGGTAGTGTAGTGATATTTGTCCCCAAGCTGATTGAATGGACAACTAGCCGGGGGAACTAAACTAAAATAAATTTGTCCACGCAATAAGTTGACTAAACTCTAGCTAGTGGGGACACACTACAAATATATTGTCTAGTTGATTCGTGTACATGTTCGTTGAAAAGTTTAGTCGATTCAACACTTAATTAATAAAAAAAAAAAAAAACAATGCGCGTGGAAAATATTTGGATCTTAAAATATGTTTAGGTTGAATAAGAAAAATATCACATGAGTCACCTAGAACAATATTATAAGACAGTAATGATGTTGATTATTATTCATAATAAAATGTGGATATCGTAATATAAGACTCATATTTTATTAGTAATAGTTTATTATTTGATAATATTCTTTTTTTTTTTTTGTGGTAAAGGGTCACATTCTTATCACTAATATGACATTTGAAACTTGCTAGACCTATAAATATTCCGTCTTTCTATTCTAAAGCCCGTTTTTTACCTTTGAATCTTGTCAAATTCACCCAAAAAAAAAAAGTTATAGACAACTTTTGATACAGATATAATAGTTGAAAAACATAACTAAACTGGTAGTGGTTTTTTTTTTTTTTTTTTAATTTTAAATATTTCATACCTTGAGTCTAATTGTAAAATTCTCCGATTATTGATCTTTAATTTTGTTTCAAAGTCTATCTTGTGATACATTACATATTGGATTAATGTTGAGTTTTGCAGCATGAACATATTAGGATGGATGCTCATGGTATCTATTGGCATGAATGCAGCCATAAGGTCAGTTTTCACGTTTGACTGTTAATCTCCATTAGACACTAAAATTGGAAAATGATTTTATCTCTCATTAGAAAGAGCAATATCATATAATAAAGTGTCGTTTATATATACTATACATATAATTTCCATATATGTTGTAGTGTGAGAGTGTCAAATGAGCTAGGAGCGGCTCATCCAAGAGCAGCACAATTCTCGCTACTGGTGGCAGTGATAAGTTCAACCATTATTGGTGTCGTTTTGTCACTTATCTTGGTCATCACGAGGGATGACTATCCATCCCTGTTTTCAAACGACACAGACGTCAAAGCTCTTGTTAAAAAGCTCACCCCGGTTCTGGCTATTTCCATTGTCATCAACAACATCCAACCTGTTCTATCTGGTAATGACCTATCATTCTAACGTAATAATATGATATTCATTCAATGTGAAATATATATATATATATATATATATATATTGATATCACACCATTCGAAAATGAACACTCAATTAGAAGGATATGTAATATTCGTGTGCGATAATTAAATTTCTTAGTGTTATATCTTTAATTGTAATATTAATCTTACATTAAATATATATCATATTACTCCTGAAAGGATCAGAGCATAACTATATATACTGATATACACAGATTATATACATTAAAATGTGTTAGCTGATCATTTGATTAATTTGTTTGATTATCTCTTGGGTAATTAAATTCAGGGGTTGCCATTGGAGCGGGATGGCAAGGTGTGGTTGCTTATGTGAACATAGCTTGTTATTACCTATTTGGGATCCCTTTGGGTCTTCTAATGGGATACAAGCTTGACATGGGCGTTCTGGTAAGTACATGGTAAACGCCATTATTTATATATATATATATATATATATTTTTTTTTCTAAACTACTAATTTTCAACTTGTAAAGTCTAATTTAATGTGGTTAATTGAAGAATTATATCCTTAACTTCATAATTTTGTTGTGATGCTTAGGTACCAATAAAAACCATTTTTATTCCACTCGTAAATTTATAAACTTAGGGGATGTTTGGTAAATGAGTTTAATTTAAGATTTTTAAGTTTTAATAGTAATTTTTGTTGACTTTTCAGAAAAGACAAAAAACTTTTTTCAGAAAAAGACAAAAACTATGATGAAAAAGTACAGTTTAGTTTAAAATGAACTTTGGAGTCAAACAACGCCTTAATTTAAAAATATTGAATATTTTTCAGGGAATTTGGTGTGGTATGCTGAGCGGGACGGTGCTCCAGACTTGTGTTCTTTCCTGGATGATTTATAAAACCAATTGGAACAAAGAGGTAATATAATCTACACAAAATCATGTTCATTAATGAACCAAAAAAAGGGAAATTATTTTTTGTTGAAATGAGCAATATTTTTCCGACAACGGTATATTTAGTACTATAAACTTATTACTAGTCTCAAATGTGGCTTGTGAAAAACAGGCTTCTGTAGCTGAGGACAGGATAAGGAAATGGGGAGGGCACACAGACTCCCAAGAAAACGACGCAGAAGGACAATGAACAGAGGAAACTATGAAATATGGAGAGAACTTTTGGTCGGAGATTTTAGTTTAAAAAAAAAAAAAAAAAAAGAGAGAGAGAGAGAGAGAGAGAGAGAGAGATCAAAATTAAGATCAGGACCAATTATGATTCCCTTATGGTCTCCTGCCTAGTTAGAGAATATTGCTTCTCTTAAACAAATTAATCACGATTAATGAGATTCAATAATTCATCCATTTCTGTGTTTTCCTCACTTTTTCAGTTTAATTATTATTTTCTTAACTCGCACTCCCTTCTTTTCTTCGTTTTTATATTATATCCGTTTTTCTTTTCTATTTCTTTGATGGTTGATGTTCAGCAAGATAATGCAAAAATACATTGAATAAGAAACGACATGAGATCTAAAACGACGAGTGAATATTCGAACGACACTAGACGGGAAACCAATTTAAGTTACAAAACAACAGTACTATCTACATAAACTACACTAATTAGGAAAACAACAGATTCAAAAACCATGATAATACTAAAAAACAACAGTAAAACGAAAACGAATAATGTAGAAATAGGACATGAATTTACAAACGACAAGAGCATTTTATAAAAACGAAAAGACCGACAGGAAAAGACATCAAACAAAAACCACAATGAATTCAAACGACACGAATGTGAAAGCCTGAGTTCGTTAAACGACTGTGCCGACTATCATACGGAAACGACATGAATCCGGAAAATGACGTACTACTCAAGGACATGACTAACGAAAACGACAGCAATATGCTAAACGATACAGAAAATAAAACTGCAAAAAAAAAAAAAAAAAAAAAAAGACACTAAAGAAATGACTTTCTAAGACGATGATAAGATAAACAAACGACATATGATGAATGAACGACGTGAATAAGGAAAGCGACAATATCATCTAAAAAGATAAAATAATCATATGACACAAAAAGTAAAAAAGTGGATGAGCGGCAATCTATTATGCGAAAGACATTATCAACGGAAAAAAATAAATAGATAAATAGCGTCATATACAAGTGACATTAAATAAGAAAACGACATATATGGATCCAAAAACAGAGCAAAAGACATGATCAAGAAATGAAATAAAATGATATTTTCAAAAAAAAAAAAAAGATATGAAATAAAATGAAATGAAATGATCACTTCTTTCCACATTCCTCATTTAAGCATTTATTTCCTTTGTTGTCCCTTTATAAATAGCGTCATATACAAGTGACATTAAATAAGAAAACGACATATATGGATCCAAAAACAGAGCAAAAGACATGATCAAGAAATGAAATAAAATGATATTTTCAAAAAAAAAAAAAAAGAAATGAAACAAAATGAAATGAAATGATCAGCACATTCCTCATTTAAGCATTTATTTCCTTTGTTGTCCCTTTCTATTTAAACGAAAAAAAATAAATAGATAAATAGCATCATATACAAGTGACATTAGATAAGAAAACGACATATATGGATCCAAAAACAGAGCAAAAGACATGATCAAGAAATGAAATAAAATGATATTTAAAAAAAAAATGAAATGAAATGAAATAAAATGAAATGAAATGATCACTTCTTTCCCCATTTCCTCGTTTAAGCATTTATTTCCTTTGTTGTCCCTTTCTATTTAATTTGTTTATATTATGTCTGGTACTAAATAGAGCCACGGTACTGCTGACAGCTATTCAAAGGCCCTACATGAACAACACAAATTTGTGGTCCAAAAGCAATGATTGGAGTCGGAGTCAGGAAATGAATTCAGTCGGGCACAAGAAAGATAAATTTTTTAATTTATAATTAGATAATTTTTCTAATATTTCTTAGTAATAAAATTTTATAAAGTATGCTACACAAATTACAGTTGTTCTCTCAAGTCTCAACCATATTTGTGGAAGAGAAGTTATATTTCCAATAAAATAGAGAAAAAGAAAAGTATTTCTTAGCAACCAAACAGAATAAAAAAAATATATTAAAATCTTTTGCCAAAAAAAAAAAAAAAAAAACAGAATATTAATATCTCCACCCACGTACGTCGAAAGTTTCGTTTCTCAACATCACCTACAAAGCCACCACCATTCTCTTTATTTGAAAACGGGAAAAGACAAATTTTTGTCTTCCGAACAATAAAGGTAAATAGAAATCAAACTATAAAAAAGAAATCTGGTTCAGAGAAAGCGTGCCACAGCTGACCAAAAAAAAAAAAAAAGGTTGGACAAAATAAAATCAACTGGGAAAATGACAAAACCAGAAAACGACAGTAGTCCCGAAAAACAACAATGTCTAAAGCGAAGACATCAACAGGAATAAACGACCAAGAAGATTTTCTCGATTACATCTTCTGGCCGAGAGCAAAACCTATTAAGATCTTAGGAGCTTTCAGTGAAAATCAAATTCACCTTAGAAGATTAGGTACAATGCGAAAGAAATTTTAGAAGCCAAGTCTCACAGCTGTTTAATTGCTCATTGACTCCGAAAATGTAAATTTTGTGATCATGGAGCATGGAGTCGAAATCCTAACAAAAATTTGACCTAGCTTTTAGAAATTGTAAATATATATATATATATAATAAACACACACACAGGCCTAAACAAACGGCAACAACTAAACCTTGACCACATCAAGGAAACGACGATTACTTTTTCCAGCATAACAATAATCCCAAAAAAGAAATCGAAGGAAGAAACAAAATGGCTTAAACAAAGATACCAACTTGAAAAGGCACACCAAAAAAGGAAGGGAAAAAAAGAGAGAGAAAGGATTAAAAATATTTCTTTCCAGCATAACCTCCAAAAACGACAATATACAGACATGTTATGAACTGGAAACGACTATAAAATTCAAAAGATGGCGTGAATTGGAAAAACGACATAGCAAAAAAAACAAAAAAACAAAATCTCCAAAATGGCATGAAGTACGAAAACGACAAGATCTCACCAAATGACAACAATAGAGAAACGACTTTAACCTCATCAAACGACATTGACAAGGGTAAAAAGACCATAGCATACGTCATGAGACAGCGGAGCTTGTGAAACACAAAAATAAACAAACGACATATCACCTAAAAAACGACAGCAACCTTTGAAATCGATTCCATCCGTGAAAAACTAATAGGGTGTTTGGTGAATGAGTTTAGTTTAAGAATTTTAAGTTTCAATAGTAATTTTTTAGAAAAGAAAAAATTTTTTTTCCAGATAAAGATAAAAATGATGATAAAAAAAATATAATTTAATTTAAAATAAGTTTGAAAAACATAATGATAAGCGGCTGGAAAGCTGAGAAGGGAAAATTTTGTCCGTCTTTGTTTCTGTGAATTGTGACTGCATTTTTTATCTGTTATTTTTCATTTTTTTATTTTTTTTTCCCCGCCAAATGAAACACTTGTCAATTGTCGTATACTCCATGTCCGACGTGTGTATTGGATGGATACCCAAGTGTTCTTTAACAATCATTCAAAAGAAAAAACGAAAGCAAAAACTACCAGGTCATTGACAAATAATTGAAGCTTCGCAATGGAGGCTGAAAACACTATTGACCAGCCATTGCTTATCTCCTCCACAACCGAAGATCATCAAAGCCGCCAGCACGACCAACTGCAGCCCCTTCTCCGGCCAAAAAACCCATCCTCCTCCTCTTTCACACCCCGCTCCGATGACATCCCTTCGATCGACGGCGTCCGTGACTTCTTCAGAGAATTTTGCAGAGAATCTAAGAAGCTCTGGTACTTAGCCGGCCCCGCCATCTTCACCTCCTTATGCCGATACTCCCTCGGCGCCGTCACTCAAGTCTTCGCCGGCCAAGTCGACACCCTCACCCTTGCCGCCGTCTCCGTCGAGAACTCCGTCATAGCCGGCTTCTCCTTTGGCGTCATGGTATACAATAAAGTCAACTACTAAGTGTATTCTCTATTTGTGTTTTTTTTAACATTTCAACCCTCAGATTTTTATCGAGTTATGTTTATTAATTAAAAAAAAAATTCATGTCGTCAATAAGCTTGGCATGGGAAGTGCACTGGAAACTCTGTGTGGCCAAGCTTATGGAGCAGGACAGATCGACATGGTCGGAGTGTACTTGCAGAGGTCGTGGGTTATACTCCTGACGACGGCGGTGATCTTGAGCCCGATCTACATCTTCGCCAAGCAGCTTCTAGGGCTGATCGGGCAGACACCGGAGATATCGGAGGCAGCCGGGGTGATGTCGCTGTGGATGATCCCCCAGCTGTTCGCGTACGCCATGAACTTTCCTATCGCCAAGTTCCTGCAGTCGCAGAGTAGGATCATGGTTATGGCGGCAGTGGCGGCGGCGGCTCTGGTGCTGCACACCTTCTTCAGCTGGCTGCTGATACTAAGGCTTGGGGTGGGGCCTCGCCGGCGCCGCCGTGGTGCTAAACGCGTCGTGGTGGTTCATAGTGGTGACTCTGCTGGTGTATATCTTCATCGGAAGTTGTGGGAGAGCTTGGTCGGGGTTTTCATTGAAGGCGTTTCAGAATCTTTGGAGCTTCGTTAAGCTGTCTTTCGCGTCAGCCGTCATGCTTTGGTAAGACTTACTCTTGACCTAGATGCGTTAATATTGTTTTTTTTTTTATTTTTTATTTATTTGATAGATGGGTTAATATTGTTGCTTCTTCGTCTTCTTCGTATCGATTTACAAGGTGAAATATAGAATTAAAGTTGTTTCTCGAGAATATATATATATACATATTACAATTAGGAGTAGAACAAAAATAAAGTTTTTATCATGATTTTTTTTTTTTTTTTTTGTAAATGGACAAATATATAAAAGTAAATAGTCCTCTTAGAAATTATTGGTCGGACAAGTCAAAATTTCAATCACTCCAGAACTAATAAAATTTTACACTTGCTGGTTGAAATCTACATAATTATCTTTCAAGTGTCTAGCGGAAACTTTTTTCCTTTTTTCCTTTTTTTTTTAATCTTTATGGTAGATCATTAATCTTTTACCCGTAGCAAGGTAATCCAGGATTAATGTTAGGGTGGAAAAGAGGAAGGAAGAAAGTGGATGAAAGAAAAATAGAGGAAAGTTAATGGAATTAGTTGTTTGGTAAGAAGGAAAAGAGAATAAAAAAGAAAATACAATGTGTTTTACCTTTTTTTTTTTGGAATAGCAATTTTTTAGGCAGAAGCCGCAAACGAAACGACATCAGAGACTAAGTTTGAATACCGTATAATAGAGTTAAAACCAAACTTAGCTAGAAGATTACTATGAGCCCGCGAATATGGTTCACCCCTATCTCACTGAAACCAATTGTAGTCTTCCAAGGACTTTCCTAAGTTCCCGTTCCTCGTAACAGGACAACATTATTGCATCCGTCCACCTAGGGACACTCTCCAATTCCTTTGCAAGCAATAACCCTTCACGAAAGCAAAACATTCGGCCACAAAAGGAAGTCCCCTTCAAATCTTTGCCATGCTCCTACTATGCTCCCTTTTTCATCTGAATAACAACTCCTAGCCAATATGGTCCAATCCTGGAATATCGAGGAACGTTTAGTTAATGGAATTACCTGTGGTTGTTTGGTAAGAAGGGCCTGCCATTCATCGAAAGCAATACCCAAATCAAGAATAAAAATTCTCCCCCCCAGAATAATCTTATTTCTCTCTCCCCAAATCTCCAGGCAATCCAACACACCAAAGCAAAATCTTGTGAAAGCTTGACTGCAGACATCTCAGAAAATTAGAAGAAACTAAAATCCATTCAATAAAATTCCTTTTTATTTCTAAAAATTAGAAGAAACTAAAACCCATTCAATAACTATTAAATTACCTTTTTTGTCTATGCTTTTAAAGTATTAATTAATATATATATTAATAAAAGAGTAAGTGCATATTTGGTTCATAGGTTAAAACTAAAATTTTTCAATTTATTTTTTCTTTTTAAAAAAAATTATTAAAAATTTTTATTAATTTTTAAAAAGTTATACTCTAACTTAAAAAGTTTAGTTTCAATAGTGAATCGAATGCGTGAATCAAATGCAAGCTAATATTAAAAAACTTACCAGCATCCAATATAAATCTTTTCCCATTTATAATCAATCACTAAAAATTAATTAAATGACGCATTTATCATTATTTTTTTCTGTTTCTTTTCTCTCTCTCTCTCTCTTTTTATATAGAGGCCCAAACAACCAGTTACCACGTCCACGAAAAGCCCTCGATCTTGTTCATTTGTTCACACATGATCACATGCTTCCGTCAACATTATTAATTTGTATTTCCTTTATACGATAATTTTATAATGACTTTTTTTTAAAAATAAGTTTTACAATAACACATTTGCAGCTTGGAAACGTGGTACTTTATGGCACTTATTCTATTTGCTGGTTATCTAAAGAATGCACAAGTTTCAGTGGATGCTCTGTCCATATGGTAAGCATGAATTTTTTTTTTTTTTGCTGAAATATATGATAAAGTATTACTAAAATTTTTTTAGAATAGAGGTTTAAAATGAAATTTTAAGATCATAATTGGTTCACTTTTCAAAAATTAATTATAATTTTTATTGATTAAAAAAAAATTAAAATGAAAAATTTAAGTCCAAACATTTATTGCAAACGAAAGCTAAGTACTTTTTCTCAACAGCTTCCCTCTTTTTTGGCCCTCTTCTTTGAAAGAAATTATAACTTTGCATTAACAAGGCATACTTTTTAAAAGGGGACTTCTACAATGAGAGCACCCAACTTTACTACCCCCAAACCCCGTCGACGAAATGTAGCTTTTGCGTCTTTGCCACCAAAACTCAGGCCCCCACCCCCATTACTGAAACCCTGGTTGTGACGAACTCATGTCCCCCCAATCCAACTCGGTTTGTGCTCCCACTCTGCGACGAACTCAGGTCCCCCCGCCCCCAATTTGGGTTCGCCCCCTTCCCCATGACAAACTCAGCCACCCCCCTGCCCCGCTCCCCCGCGACGAACTCAGTCCCCCCGGATCTGGGTTTGCCCCCTCCCCAGCCGCCTCTCTATCACCAAAACCTTGGTACCACCCTCGATCTGGGTTTGTTTATCGGAGGGAAAGATATGAAGAGACAGAGAGAGAGGAGAGAGGGAGGAATTTAATTATTTTTATTAAATTAATCATATTATTATATTATTAAAATAATTTTAAAATTGAATCACATGCACTTGTACATAACTTTTTTTCGTCAGAAACTTAACGAAATTAAACAGAAAATACTAAGATTCTTAACATTTAAAAAGCTTAGGATCATCTCGTTCAAAATTATTAAAAAAAAAAAAAGGACCAAATTGTTATCTTCTAAATAGTTCAAATATTATTTAGGTCAACTTCTCTTTTTTTAATTACTGTGTCTTTCTTCATAAAAATTTGAATAGATCAAAACATGTTGGGTCCATTTGGTGAAACAGTTTAAGTTAAAATTTTTAAGTTTGAGTTGGTTGACTTTTTAAAAACTAGTTATAATTTTTATTGATTATTCAGAGAAAGATAAGATTTGAGATAAAAAATTTAATTTTAAGATGATTTATCAAACATAGGTGTTGTTTTAATTTTTAATCAAAAGTCATCTTAGTTATGATGAGCATGAGCACTTTATCATGTATAGACCATGATGAAGTAACGACGATCACTATTATTTTTATTTTCTTTCTTTTACGAGTACCCCCCCCCCCCCCCCCCCCCCCAAAAAAAAAAAATTGCCCATGAAAAAGATAGGATACAGTACTCAAAGAGTTGATGAATGAGAAAAGACATGATGATGTTTGATCATGTAACACATGGGGCCACGACCCACCTGCTTTTGCTGTCTTTTTTGGCACGTAGACTCTTCACAAGACCGGAACGTCTTATATTTAAGGCCAAATTTTTTTTTTTTGAAATACGTGTTTTACATCTTCTTCTATCTTTTACTCTAAATAAATAAGTTAATTTGAAAATTTTTTTTATGTTATCATGTAGAATATACAATTTCTAATACAGGTTAGAGACTGAAATACAAAACCCTTTCTACTGTGTTTTTTTTTTTTTTTCTAACTCTTACTGTATAAATCTTAAAAAAAAAAAAAAAAACTGCTAAGAAAAGACGGAAGTAGAAGAAAATATAAATACTACTACTCAATGAGTTTTCTAAAGGAAGTAGAAGAAAATATAAATACTACTACTCAATGAGTTTTCTAAAGTCGTGATATAGACATCAACGCACCTACTTTTGTTTTTTTATCATAAATTTTAAACATCAGACTCATAGAAGTGACCTTTTATTTACTTTATTAAGGGATAACTCTGATTTTAAGATTATTAAAAAACTGACATTTTTATATTAATTAAATGAAAAGGTTAAGAAATCGATCATTATAATTAAATAATCATAAAAATTATATAAATGTTCAAAATTTAAACATGCGTAATATTTACTTGAAACTTAGCACCACCAAAAATATGTAGCATATGTCAATTTTTTTTTTGGTGGAAAATAGCATATATCAAATTTAAAATAAAATTAGTACTCTATTTAAGAGAGATTTTATTGCATACTTCATATCACTTTTTTACATTGACCCACTTTGACAGTACATTGGATGCACCTCTTAAATATGCCTGTTGGATATATTAATTTAATACTGATTCACAGCCACGACAATAAATGCCTAATAAATCATTCCAACTATTTTTTCACAAAATTTATGTTTCAGATGAAATAATTTAAGTTGAAATTTTTAAATTTAAATTAATTAATTTTTTAAAAATTAATTATAATAAAAATTATTATTTTTTAAATAAAAATTAAAATAAAAAATATGAGTTTAAACTATATTAACTAAACAGCCTTTAGATCAACGAGAGAACCTGTTCAATGATCCAAGACCTTCGACTTACTCCCAAATACACTATCAATAATAGATACTCGTCAGGTCGGGCAACAATCAAACCCATACTTAGAGCATAGAGAATCTTAAGGGAGTATCCCTCAATCGTTATATCACCATCATATATTTATATATTGTGTTCATTGTATTCAATATCCAGCTGTGCTATAGCTAGGAAAGTAGACACTGCCGACACCGTCACATTACTTTTCGACAGAACTGATAATTAAGTACTCTATCCAGCAAACAGTCTAGGTACAAGCACGTGTAATGGAGATCTTATAAGGATTTCCATATAGGTGGCTAGTCAAAGTCATATGCAGTACAAATTTTGTTACTACATAATTATGGAATATTTATTGACTGTTAGTGTTCTGCATTTTAATACATAATGTTGCATCACCGTCAAGTTGATATTCACCTCGACATCAATTCCTTAAATGAAAGATTAGGTCAGCGGTGAATGTCCAGTTTAAAATTAATGTTAGGATTTATCCAAATACGTCGAGTAATCATATTAGATATTAAAGCTCGATAAAGGAGTCATGACCCCGATGATAGGTCTCAATTAAAGGACTGTACATTGACGTAGAGTAATGAACATTCCTAAGGGATTTACCACCCACTACTCTGAGACTACCCAGGAGAATGATCTTCTAGCAATTAAGACCTCGAGACGTGGAGAAAGCTGATGACATGTGGTAAGCAAGAGTTAGTCGATTAAGACATAGGAGAGGATAACCGTTTTATCTAGATGGAAAAGACGTGTGTAATATATTAAGGTCCCATTAGAGGACGTGATCTCTCGATAAGAGAATCACTTGTACTTTTAAGAGATATAGTGAAAACACCTAACCGAGTACAAAAAGGATGTAGTTTCCATTGAAGCGAACCTTTATAAATCTCTTTATGTTCGTCATTATTTTGCTTTGATTCACGGGAGAGATTACTTAGAGTGCAATTTTGTGAAGGCGATTTGAGTTAGCAGATTTTCATTGTTAACACATAACACTTTAAACAAATCTCAAACACATTTCAAAATACACCTTTTTCAAAAACACCTTTACTTTTATATGTATTTTAATGTAGACATACAAACAAATATTCTATTAGAATACATATAACTGGAATATCAAAATGTGACATCCAAATGTATATTAGAATATATATTGTATTTGAATAAAATATCAAATGTAATAGATGATCCATACGAACTATAAGATTATCATTGATCGCATTGCAGCATGAATATATTGGGGTGGACTATAATGGTGTCGTTTGGCATTAATGCAGCGATAAGGTCAGTAACGCATGTTTAATTAATTTCATTGAAATTTATGCTTTCATTAATATCGTATTTTTAAATTAAATAATTAATTTGTAAATCTTTGTAGTGTGAGAGTATCAAATGAGTTGGGTGCAGCTCACCCGAGAGCAGCTAAATTCTCACCAGTGGTGGCGGTGATAACTTCATTTCTGATTGCTGTCGTTTTATCACTTGTTCTGATCATCACACGCAATGAGTATCCGTCATTCTTTTCCACGGATACAGATGTCAAAACTCTTGTTCGGCAGCTCACCCCAGTGCTGGCAACATGCATCATCATTAACGACGTCCAACCTGTTTTATCTGGTAATTAATTTTACGATATTTTGATTAAGTAAAAAAATTCTACGTTAAGACACGTTTTTTGTCATACCAGTAGACCATGTTTATTAATAGTTTCATTTAAAAAATTAAGTAGCAGTTTGATCCACAAGTATACAAACGTTAAAAAATATGCAACATATGACACAAAAGTGATCTTGTTCATGAAATTATGAATATGATCATTAAAAACTTTATTTAAACCCATATTATAACGATGGAACAAAAAATGGCCTATGTTAAAATAACTAGAGTAACTAATTAGTAATTAACTTGACTTTGCTCTGCAATATGCTTTTGCTTGTTTTTCTATTTTATTTTATTTTTTCCGGTTTTGATCCCCCTTTTTTTTTTTTTTTTTTTTTTTGGGAGTGTTTTAGGGGTTGCCGTTGGAGCAGGGTGGCAATCTTTCGTAGCTTCTGTCAACATTGCTTGCTATTATCTAGTTGGGATCCCTTTGGGCCTTTTATTGGGCTACAAGCTTGACATGGGTGTTAAAGTGAGTACACTTCATACGTGGGCTCCACACACCCACATCGACATTATTTGAATTTGATAATTAATTAAGTATTATATACAAGAAAGTTATAATTTTGACACCTTCTTATATTTACGTCACACCATAATATTAAAATCGACAATTTTATCATTTATAACACTAAAATTATCAGTTTTAAAATTAGAGTAAAAAAAATTATAAGGAAATGCTCGAAACACGACTTTTCATCTAATTTTCTCATTAATTAATGGAAGAAAGAAGTAAATAACGATAATTGATTAAAATGACAGATTTTTAAAATATTCAAAGTAAATATAAGACATTAGTTATTTACCTAATAAATTTACTATTTACTATAGATTTTTAAAATCTTCTTACTTAGTTTATTTAATTTCATAAAAACCCTATTTATTATCATTTAGGAGACTCGAAAAAGCAAAATGTTGGTTACTTTCTATTCTCTAACAACTTTGTTTTTGTCGTTTTTTTTTTTTTTCCTTTTTGTCCCCTGTAATTTTCAGGGAATTTGGTGTGGAATGCTATCCGGGACAGTGCTGCAAACTTGTATGCTCTTTTGGATGGTTTACAGAACCAATTGGAACAAAGAGGTAATAATTCTCCATATTAGGCTTAAACTGATAACACAGAACAGCAAAATAAGGTACATATATATAAAAAGTACTTGTAATAATAAGAGATATAAATTAAACATGGCATAAAATATGCAGGCTTCTAAAGCTGGAGAGAGGATAAGAAAATGGGGAGGGCATTCAGATTCCGAAAGGAAGGACGAGGAAAAATGAAGAGCCATTCCGAGTATTACAAGGAAAGAAATTTCCAGCCAAAAAAAAAAAAAAAAAAGATATTTAAAAACAACAATTGTGAATGTTGTGCTATTGTTTGTTCTATAACAATTTTGTTCAAGCAAAACTCGATTTCTTTCTACTTTTGAGAATTGGCCACATTGGCTTGTGATCTTCTCCGCTTTCTTTTTCACTCTTGGAAATGGGTTGATTTTAAGCGAATAAAACAACCATTGTTGCTCCCAAATTTGCTGAGTAAGGGGGCGTTTGGAACATCAACTGGAGCTGAAATATTGAAAATGAGTAAATATTTGAAAATGTACATTTAGTTGAAAATGAATTGTGACAATTAAAAAATATAAGATCTTAAAATGTGTTCAAAAAAACAATAAAAATATAAGGGTCCGTTTGGTAAATGAGTTTGAGTTGGAAATTTTAAGTTTCAATAGTAATTTTTGTTGACTTTTCAGAAAAGACAAAAATTTTTTCAGAAAAGACAAAAAACTTTTTCAGAAAAAGACAAAAACTGAGATGAAAATTTTGAATTTGAACTCAAATCCCGAACACCCCCTAAATCTTATTCCATTACTCTCTTCGTTCTATATAATTTTAGAAGAAAATCATTTTATTTCGACTTGAATAAGAAAGTTATAAAATTTTAGAGTTTGAGTTTTTTTTTTAAATCATGAAAATGAGATATATGCGAATAATAAAATTGATTTACTTTTTAAGAAAAAAACAAAATAAAAAATTTAGAAAACTCCATCGGAAGTATATGCTCCAAACGGATGTTAAAACTTAAATATATATATTAGTTACTTGCTCATCCGACAAAAAATAAATATTAAAAAAATAAAATCCAAATTATCCAAGTTGCATGAAAGTTTGATCCATATCAATTTTTACACGACGGAGTAGGTTATAACCTTCGAAAAATGGTGCAATCACTGCTGAGCCCGTAGACGTTAGGGAGAGTATGGAAGAACATTCATCAATATTGATAAGTTAATGAGGTTACTTGTCAAGTTCAATTTAGGTACTTACTTATTTATTACTCTCTTTTTTTTTTTTTTTTTTTTTGATAAACAGGTATATCCAACTATGGACCTGTTTGGAAGATCTTATTAGAAGCAACTTTTGGCTACCTATGATGCCGCATAAAGGAAGGAACTATAAATGGTTTTAACGAACCAAATCCATGGCTGAAACTAAGGAGGTGTTTGACAACAAGTTCATCTTAAACTAAACTGTATTTTTTTCATCATGGTTTTTGTCTTTTTCTGAAAAAGTTTTTTGTCTTTTTTGAAAAAATTTGTTGTCTTTTCTGAAAAATTACAATTGAAACTTAAAAATTTTAAACTAAACTCATTCACCAAACATCCCCTGAGGGAAGGAGGCCACCTCTGAAAAAAACTTGCTCTGCAATATCAATATCAAGTCTACGGAAAAACATTACAAAGAGGGCTTTTAAGCCATAAAGAAACGACATCCCACGGGGAAGTCTAGACTCAAAAAAGACATCAATGGAAAACGTAGTAACTAGTTAAATGAAACACTAAACGACAAATAAAGTAAACTAATTAAACAACCCAACATAAACCACAAGATAACAAGTCTTGTTTTGCTAATAATCGAGAAGGGATAAATCGCATATGGGCATATCCCGAACATCAAGCTACATTCAAAAGAAACTTCTAAAAGTACTTAGATAATTTATTAAAAGAACTTTCAATATTTAGAAGTACTTTCTATAAAAGTAAAAAAAATATATATTAATTTTAACAAAAACTTTCTAAATAGATTTTAAAATTTATAACAAAATTTACATTAAATATTATCAATTTCATTTTAATATTTTTATTGCTTATTAAAAAACTTTTATTATTTTATTCTCAAAAATTTTCAGTTTAATAGAAATACTTTTAACAAATAAATTAAATAAATTCAAATTTTGTAAATAGGAATAACAAGGATTATATAAAAAGAACGCTATAAGAATTCTGAAAGTAGTTATACTAACTGATTATTTTAGTTTTAATAGTTCGTTGGCTCCAAATACTTATTGAAAAGTTATAGTTTTTACTTTTTTTCTTTCATTAGTTATAAGAAAAAATAAAAACTTTGCCAAGTGGATCCTCTGTATGTTTTAATATTTAGCAGAGAACTAATGGCTATGATTTAACTTTTGTTGACTTGTAATTCACCAAAAAAAAAAAAAAACTTTTGGTGTCCTTGTCCTTTTCCTTTTAACATTTTTCCACGGAATTATTGGAATGACAAATGCCATCATCTCGGACAGTCTACAAACTAATTGTATATTATTTTAATAAATTAGATCCTATTGTTATATTAATAATATTACATTAAGCAAATGAATAAATAATACAAAGATACGATTACGTGTATAATCTACTATTAATTTCACATATATAATAGTAAAATTAAAAAAAAAAAAAAAAAGCCTGTCTTAAATTCACAAGACAGACAGTCAGCACCAAATTAACATCTCGAAAGCGCCACGTTTAAGCACATTAAACGAGTGAGATATATAATTAGGCAACTTGATCAATTTTTTTATTTACCAATAAAACTCGATCAAAATTTTTTATTCAATTTCCCACCAAATTAAGCATTAAAGGATAATGTAAAACGTGCATCTTAGAGCAATAAATTGTCAACTATTTTTTTATTCATTTATTCATCTGGCCGACAAGGTCGGAAGACCATCTCTTTCTCTCTGTCTGCAATTATGGATGATAATTATAAGCATCTACTTCTCTCCTCTAGAGAGGAAGAAGACAAGAACGGCCATGGCCATTCTTTCACACCCGACACCGACGACATCCTGCCGATCACCGGCGTCGGTCCTTTCTTCAGAGAGCTCAACGTTGAATCAAAGAAGCTCTGGTACATCGCCGGCCCGGCCATTTTCACCACCGTATGCCAGTACTCCATCAACGCCGTCACCCAAGTCTTTGCCGGTCACCTCAGCACCCTCGACCTCGCCGCCGTCTCCATCCAAGCCTTCGTCATCTCCACCTTTGCCTTCGGCGTGATGGTAACATTCTCATCGTTTTCCGTATTTCGATAAGAATCTGACATGAAGTCTTGTCAGACTCTTATCGGTGTTTTTTTTTTTTTAATTATTTTTTAAATCTGATATGATTATGATGCGATTCAAAGCTCGGAATGGGCAGCGCGCTGGAAACGCTATGCGGCCAAGCGTATGGAGCAGGACAGATTGACAAGCTGGGAATCTATATGCAGAGGTCGTGGATTGTTCTAACGGCGACGGCCATGGTGTTGAGTTTGTCGTATATATTTGCGGAGCCGATTCTGTTAATGATAGGGCAGACGCCGGAGATTTCGAAGGCGGCGGGGGTCTTCTCGTTGTGGATGGTCCCGGAGGTGTTCGCGTACGCGCTCAACTTCCCGATCGCCAAGTTCTTGCAGGCGCAGAGCAAGGTGATGTCCATGGCGGTGATTTCGGGCGTGGGTCTGGCTCTGCACGCCTTCTGCAGCTGGCTGCTGATTATGAGGCTGGGGTGGGGCCTGGTCGGAGCCGCCTTGGCGCTGAACGCGTCTTGGTGGTTCATAGTGGTGGCCCAGATGGTTTACATCTTCAGTGGGACTTGTGGGCGAGCTTGGTCTGGGTTCTCATGGCAGGCTTTTCACAATCTGTGGGGCTTTGTTAGGTTGTCTCTTGAATCGGCTGTCATGCTCTGGTTAGTGATTGAATTGCTCTGGTTTTCTTTGGTTTTATAAAATTATAGAATTTAAAGTCCCTTCAAAAAAAAAAAAAAAAACACGAATGCAACATGTTTGGTACTTTTGCCGGAATCGGCAACTGCAATATTGAATATCGAGTTTTTTTTTTTTTTTTTTTTTTGCGTACGGGATAACTATATTAGACTAATTAATGTTATCTTCTCAGGGGAAAAATGTTTTTTTTAATGAAAATCAGACCTACTAATTAAATAATTAGTTTACTGAAGATTTAATTAGTACTATTACCCATTGCGAAATTCATTTTATGTTAATGTGTTAATGTTGATTTATGCAACAATTTATGTTATTGTTTTAATCTTTGGGCAGTTTAGAACTGTGGTATTTTATGGCACTAATTCTATTTGCTGGATATTTCAAGAATGCTCAAGTTGCCGTTGGGGCCATTGCAATTTGGTAAGCGTTTGCGTTTCGATTTTTTTTTTTGTTTTTTAAACATATTAATTATTGAACTTTCTATTTTATTTTTGTTTGTTAAAATAAATATATTTTTTTACTCTCTCTTTTATCTTTATTTTTATTTTTTCAATAATCCATTATTGATATATCAAAGTTCTATCATCAGTAGTCAGTTCTATCATTGACCCGCCACTGATTGATCCTCAGGTCTACTAATGATTTACTACCACATAATTTGTCATTAATGAAAAATTTAGGGGGAAAAACAATCATTTTCCCTATTTTAAGAGAATTGTGGAGGATATTAAAAAATAACTTGAAAAAGAAACCATTTTTCTATAACCCTTTTACTTTCGTAATGGATTTTGAATAAATACATATAAATCTTTTATTTATCGAATGCTTTTCATTGGGCCGATGATCGTGTGGTCCAAAGAAATTTTTTTTTTTTAATGCTGAATCAAAAGGCCTGACCCTACATTAAATAATGCCCAACAACTAAAGATTCACTTTTAAACCCCAATGAGTGGATCTATTTTTCTTTTCTTTTTTTTTTTTTTTTTTTTTTGGTTTGTTGGGGGTGGAGGGTGGGTGGTAGTTGCGTAAGTGATTAATTGACTCTTTTGGGGTGGGTCCTTGTTTCAATGTATGCGTATCATGTATTTATTTTAGGATGCAGTCTATGCCTCTATCTGCCGTGAAAAAAGTTATTGATTTTGCAGCATGAACATATTGGACTGGACACTCATGGTATCAGTTGGCATGAATGCGGCCATTAGGTAAGCTAAGAACGACTCGTCTCCTATTTGCATGTCAAAAGACATGTGTGTCTGTATAATTTCCATTTAATTTAACTTCTAATCCTTTAAATCGCGTTAAGGTATACAAGTTTTTAAAAAGTGAAATTTTAATTTTGAATTTGAGTTGAATTATTGTGAAATAATAAAATATTCAAACACACGAATATCTCCCGAGTGGGAAATTATATGACGCTTGTAAATTTATGTAGTGTGAGAGTATCAAACGAGCTAGGGGCGGCTCACCCACGAACAGCAAAATTCTCAGTGGTAGTGGCAGTTATATCCTCCTCCTTAACTGGTCTCCTCTTATCACTTGTCTTGTTGGTCACTTGGAATCAATATCCCTCCCTGTTTTCCACCGACAATGAGGTCCAATCTCTTGTCAAGCAGCTCACGCCATTGCTCGCCATCTCCGTTCTTATCAACAGCATTCAGCCCACACTCTCTGGTAATAATTTATTTACTAATAAATATGCCATTAATTTCAGCGATTTCGTAAATATTCTACTTGCTATATATTCGTGGCATAATATATATGTTCATGTCGATTTTTTGGGTAAACGTTCAGGAGTTGCCATTGGAGCTGGATGGCAAGGTGCGGTGGCTTATGTGAACATTGCTTGTTATTATCTGTTTGGAATCCCTTTGGGCCTTATAATGGGCTACAAGTTCAACATGGGTGTCACAGTAAGTTATCAGACGACTTCTTTAGTATTTTCTAATTCAATAATTTTTCTTGAATCTTGATTTTTGTTTTTCTTTTATGCTTATAATTATCAGGGAATTTGGGATGGAATGCTATTAGGGACAGTGCTGCAGACTTGTGTGATTTTCTGGATGGTTTATAAAACCAATTGGGACAATGAGGTAAAGCTTTTTATGTTGCTCATGTCCCATGGAATCATATTCCATGGTCCATACATGTCGATACTAAGATCCCGTTTGGAACTCCGAATCCTTGATCAGAAATGAGCTAATAATTGAAAAATTCATGTTCAGATAAAATGTGAATTGAAAATAAGTTGTGATTTTTTAAAATGTGAGTTTTGAATGTTTGAAAATCATCTCATTTCGACTTGAAATCCAAAACTCCAATTAAAGGTTGAGGTTCCAAACACCCTTTGCGTGATTGATTTAGTCTGGATAACTATAGTCTAAGTCCATTTGAAACACCATTTTGAAATTGTTTTTGAGTATTATTTTAAAAGTGCTTTCTCTCACAAATTAAGACT
This sequence comes from Ficus microcarpa, assembly GCA_025413485.1. Taxonomy (NCBI): domain Eukaryota; kingdom Viridiplantae; phylum Streptophyta; class Magnoliopsida; order Rosales; family Moraceae; genus Ficus; species Ficus microcarpa. Next base: position 3,281,496 of record CM046385.1, on the reverse strand, counting down.
AACATTTGTTGTCGGGCACAATCATAATATACATACATGCATATTATAAACACAGCCTCTTGAGTAAAAGAATTTGTTGTAATCTGAATAAGACATTTAACGGCGTATGAAATGCAGGCGTCTGTAGCCAGAGACAGAATAAGGAAATGGGGAGGGCCGACAGAGTCTTAAAAGAACGGCGCAGAAGGAGGGAAAACTGTGGAGCAAACGTTAAAGATCGAGGAGTTAACAGCGACGAGTAAAAAGGACGAGTTTTTTTGTTTCGTTTTTGTTTTTTCCCCCAAAATACATTTTTCTGGTCACTGAGCAAATGTTATGTGCATTCCCTTCCAATTCCATACCGAGATTAGCATGATTAATAATATCAACCCGGGTACTAATTACACGAATTCGACTAGATTGATTAAAATTTAAACCATTTAAGGACGAAGAACGGCACAGAAAGGGGGGAAATTGTAGAACGCGGAGTTAACAATGACAAGCAAAAAGGATGAGTTTTTTTGTTTTGTTTTGTTTTGTTTTTCCCCCAAAATACATTTTTCCGGTCACTGAGCAAATGTTATGTGCACTCCCTTCCAATTCCATACCAAGATTAGCACGGTTAATCCCAGGTACTAATTACAAGACTTCGACTATGGACCGCAGATTGATTAAAATTAAAACCATTTAAGTCGAAAACCATAGTGCAAAATACCTAAAGTGGTAAACCAAATCCCTAGTATAAGCCAAGAAGCTAGGAAGTGCAAAGAACGAGAATCACTGACAACTGCAAATTGAAAAGATCAATCGGCCTAAATAACCACGAGTCGCTATAGTAGTTCAAACCGTAGTTTGCTTCCTTTTAACCTTCGTTTGGTTGAGTTTCACACAAGTATCTAACACAACCAAGTGCAATTGCTAAAACAGTTCCCAAAGCCCACACACACCACACAAGAACGGTATTTTTCGACAACATCCAATTAATTTTTCTTCTTTTGCGCATATTCAGCTATGTCATTTGCAACTGAAAATAAGGTAAATTCATTAAAATGGTTGACTAGTGGATCATGGTTGAGTTACCTAGTAACTACGATACCCAACCATACAGGTTAACACAGTTCCATTCCAAACACAAAAAAATAAACCCAAATATGAATCAAAAACAAACTTGAAGACCCTCTAACATATATATATATATATATATATATAAATATAAAAGCCAATCCATATTCTCCATTATCACATTATCAGGTAAGTAAACATGAAGATACGAAGTCTATAATAAAAGCCACGTTGGTTTTAATTGCATATTCATAAAATATCCATCGTTAAACTCTCGAGAGATAACAGAAATGACGTCTAAATTAAAGATACGAACATCGAACATTACAACCCAATGATAAAAAGGATTAAAAAAAAAAAACAGCAAAAGGCCAAAACTTGCTAGTCGCAAGAGAGAGAAAACCTCAAACCTAAGCAGTGAGGACGACGGCGCCACCGGCCTCCTTAATCTTCTTCTCGGCGATCTTGGAGACAAGCTTGGCCTTGACGACGACGGGCTGGTTCTCCGGCAAGACTCCCTTCCCCAAAACCTTGAAGTATCCGAACTGAGTGACGTCGATCAAGGGAGCGTTGTCCTTGGAGGCCTTGTCCTTGACCTCCTGAGGGACCAGGGACCAGAGATTGTCGATGTTGACGATGGGGCAATAGAACTTGTTGCGGAGCTTGTGGAAGTACCTCATACCGACCTTGCCGAAGTAGCCGGGATGATACTTGTCGAAGAGGATTCTGTGGTGGTGCATGCCACCGGCGTTACCCCGACCGCCGGGGTGCTTCCTGTGCTTCCCGATTCTTCCATGGCCGGCGCTCACGTGCCCGCGCTTCTTCCTGTTCTTCTTGAATCTGGTAGTCATCTTCTTCGCTCTCTGTGTCCCTCCTTTCTGACTGTGTTTGGGGCTTCAACGGCTGCGGAGGACGAGCTAGGGTTTTGGAATTTATGCGGAGGGGATGGGGATTTGTGGAGATTGTCATGGACCACATTTACTATTCTGCCCTTAGGGTTGGGGTTTTCCCTCTTTGGATTAGGTGTAAAGATGGGAATTTACATGGTTTGGGCTTGGTTGAACTTCTGAGCTTATTTTGGGTCTGGGCTTGCACTTAGTCTCTCAAGAGACTCTTGGGCTTTTGATTGGGCCTCTGTTTATGATGGGCCTAAAGGGGAAAGCACATGAGTAACACAAATTCAATGTAATATGAAGTAAAATTAAATTTACGTGGTGCTAATCCATACGAGAGAATTTGTATTATGATAATCAATAGATAAAAAAATGGTTATTTTTAAGTAAATATCTCATAAGGATGGAGAATAAGGAGGATTTGAGTATTTAGATAAATGGGAAAGTACCTGAATGACTTATATTTAAAAACCATTGCATTAATATGATACAAAAAATTAATATTAGACTAAACATGACATAAAAGTAAACTAAAATTTATATCTTGTTAGTAAAAAATGAGGAATTTGTATTATGTTAGTCAATAGATGAAAAAAATGTGGTTTTTAGGTAAATAAATTAGTTTTTTTAATCAGGTTTTTTTTAAGTTAATTTTTAATTATGTTTTTTGCCATCTTATTTGGGTATTTGATAATCTATATTTATCTTGTTGGAGTTTAAAAAAATTGAAGCTCTTATAACTATGGTAATAATTTTCAGATATCTTTTTTTAGGACAATCCTACAAATCACTGAGTACTTATATTGCTGTTTTTAATTGAGTTTTTTTTTAATTTATTATTTTAACGGATTCTCCATTTTTTTTAACTTGAGAGTGAGGATTTAAATTTTATATTTCTTTTATAGAGGCGGACGTTTAACAATTATTAGATAATGTCTGCAATCAAGAATGAATTCTCCTTGTTACGAAATTTAAAAAAATAGCTTAATAAGGAAGAGAAGAAACACAAAAAAAAAAAAAATCGAAACAGTTTTATACTTGTGTTGAAATAATAAGAAAATGTCAAAAACCTTAAAAAATATATATAAATGTCGAATGAATTAAAAAAAAAAAAAAAAGAAAGAAAAAGAAGAAGAGATTTCTCGCATACAAGTTAAAGATATTCTCCGAAAATTTCTTTAATTTTCTGAAAAAATGTACTGCTAATTAATGCCATAGATAGTTTCACAAAACATCAATCAAAAACTCCACAGTTGATAATCCTATTTCTGCAACAATACGCTTTGAAACCAACCTTTTTTTTCGGCTACAAACCAATCATATCACAAATATTTCAATCCTTGGTTAGATCTTTAGAGACAGAGGGAAAGAAAAAAAAAAAAAAAAAACTCTTGGTTAGATCTGCAAACGGTATATGCAATACTTAGATTCAATCTGCCAAAGAACATAATTTTTGGTCATGGATGTACTTTGCTATTATAAGCTAACCATGCCAAGTTTTAGTTGCCTTCCAAAGAGTTCCGATACCCAGCACAAGTAAGCATAGACTGAGAAGGATTTTAGACAGAAGAAACTGGTTCAGTTCATTCCTTCACATATTGGTCATCTAATAACGAAAGCACAATAACACTGATTTACACCATATTTCAACGGCACATAATAACACTCTCACGACGAGCTGGATGAATAAAATATTACAAGAACCGTGTAATATTCATGAATAACATTAAGAAATTAAGACTATACAATAGGGGTGTGTTTGTTTATGTATACTTCATCTTTGGAGAAAGAGAGCAGCTCCCACTAAGCCCAACCAAAACGCCAGAGCCAACCAAAAACCTTGGCTCTTCTCCAGTCCAACCGGAGGTCGCCACACCAGGAAGTCCGCTAAATAGTCTTTGGTCGACGGAAGCTGATTGGTCGTTGACCCCTTGCTCCTCCAATCACCGTCCTTGTATTTATCAGTCCATGTTCCTGCGTAGCTGAATTCAATTCACAGATAATAACATGGTCAACACTCAACATATTTCAAATCTTGAATCCAAGGACAACATTGTAAGTTTGTAACCAAAGATTAGATACCTGTCATAACTAGAACCAATCAATGGTATGGTCACCATCTCCTCTTGGGATATCTTGAGCTTTGGCGCTTGCAAAATGTAGCGAAGATCAGCAGCCTGCCGTCGGATGCTGACACTCGGGTGCTTCATCTCCAATTGCTGGTAGAGGGCGATGCAATCTGCGTGGCGGTTATTAGCCTCGTACGCCATAGCTAGCCATATTTGGATCTGAAAACACGTATCTAATCAATGTCCATGCACTGTTACTTCACAATCAAACATTTGCCACACAGTAATAAAAAATAAAAATAAAAATGCCCAAAGAGGAATCCTCATCGGCAGTTAACCGACCTCACCGCCAAACAAAGTGGCCCTGGGTATAATCGTGAGTGCACCTTCCAAGAACTCAATGGCCCGGCCATACATGCCCTTCCCATAAGCCTTCTGCCCCAAATCGAACATCAACTGTGCGGTTTCTCTCCTCTCTGCCTGCTCTCTAGCCACCTGCTCTCATGACCAAAACACCAAATTCATCTCATCAGTACCACCAAAACCAAACACGAACTTCACTGCCTCGTCTTTAAGGAGTCCTAGACATGTAGAATATTGGCGGGTCTTCTTTTTTAAACAAAAAAGATTTTTTTGTACCACCCAGTATTGCTGTTCCAATCAATTTGTTAGCATTTAGAAGCAAATGACAAACCAAATGTCAGCAAGAGACAGATACCATCAACTAACAGCTTTTTACTAAACAAAGAACCAAAATCTTTTGTAACTCATTCATGAGACAAAACAAAATTATTCGCATTACTTAATTAAACAAGCTCTCCACTTTCTTTTACAAAACAAAGAACCTTGTTTTTTGCAACTCACTTACGAGACAAAAGAAAAATTATTTCCATTAATTAAACAAGCTCTCCACTTTCCAAAACCGAAACAACACAGAAATCTCTAAAAGCTAGGTTTTTTTTTTTCCCTTCAAATTCCTCATATTTCCTCTCCAAATTTCAGGTATTCAATTGATACTATACTAACTAAAGGGCCAACCTTTTCACTCGCTGAAAACAGAAAAACACAAAATTTAATATAAAATAATGTTTCTTTAATTAAATAATGGTTTTTTTCCCTCCCAATATCTCATCGTTTTGCTTCCAAACTTGAGCTCTCAACAAACACGAACAAAAAGGAAAGGACGACCTTTTCGAGCTCCTTCCGAACTCTCATCCGCTTCTCCTCCTCCGTCTCGTCGCTGCCGTCGCCTTCTCCATCCTCCAACTGGCTCTGCAACTCCTCCGCCTTCTTCTCCAACTCCCTCCTTTCCTCGATCTCCTTCACTCTCCTTCGCATTTCCTTCTCCCAGTCAAAGTCCTCCTCCCACTCCTCATTCCCGCTCCCGTTCCCGTTCCCATTCTCCTCGTCGCTCGATCCCGCATCAGGATCCACGCCGTTGTTCACCTTCGAATTCGCCTTCCCACGGACCACCACTCGCTGGCTCCGACCCTCCCCCTCCGATTCGAACCCCTTGCCGGCGATAAACGCACTGACACCCTGATGTTCTAATCTTCGCGGCAAATTAAGGCTCAAACCGCCGTCGATCGCCACCGTACGGATCTTCCGCTCCGACAATATACTCCGTGTCAACGACACGTCCATTAACAGAGCTAGATTCCCAAGAACCACCGCCATTCTCGCCGGAGATTCAAAGAGCTAAGGCAGAGAGAGAGAGAGAGAGAGAGAGAGAGACAAAGATATTCCCGCTGAAAAGACTGTCTGTGTCGAAGATATTTTTGTGGTCGTTGATTTGTTAAGACTAAAATATCCATGCACTTCTGTGGAGTGACTGAAAGCAATGCGTATGTGAAGCAGAGTTTTTTGAATTTATGGAGGGTAATATTGTATTTTTACTGTCCATTGTGAGACGACGTGGCGTTTTAATCTTTTTTGCTTTCGCTTGATCATGTCAAATCAAACACGGAACTTGAGAGCGAAAAACGACAACTAATAAGACAAACGCAACGACGTCGGTTTGAGATGTCTGTTGCGTTGAAGGCTCAAGCGTCGTCGTGTCGTCCCAAATCCGCCACGCGCCCAATTCAAAGACCGGTGCTTCTGGTTTTTCTCGTTTTGGTGGCTTTCGCAAAAAGCAGATAAAAAGAAACAAGAGAAAATCTGCCTTTAGTGGCTTTTGCTCTTCTTGTGTCTCTGCAACTTCATGGACGAAGAATCTCTCTAACTTTCATCCATGGCGATTCCGCTCTGCAATACCCAGCCTCGCCTGCTTTCCTCGCTCCCTCTCCCTCACAGAGGTCCTCTTCTCTCCACTCCTCGCAGAAATCTCCATTTCACATCCAGTCCGAAGGTCCGGCTGTCTCTCTCTCACTCTCTTTATTGGTCCGATTCAAGACGCCGACTTTCGCCGCCGCCGCCGAAATCGGCGTCGATTAATGGATACTCGGTTCACGACGGCGCGGAGGAGTATGTGGAAAGCCGCGGGGAGGCCGAGGTGAACTTCTTCGAGAGGCTCCGGAGGTGGATGGCTTTCGTGCGAACAATCCTGCCCGGCGGAAGTTGGTGGAGCTTCAGCGAAGATGTGGAGGTGAGGATTTTGGCTGAGCCGGTCACGGTGTCGCGGGCGCTTGTTCGGATGTGGAAGCTGGTCGCGAAAGACCGTTGGATCATCTTCGCTGCGTTCTCTACCCTAATAGTGGCGGCGGTGAGCTTCAAGCACGTAGTTTCTTTATGGATAATTGAAGTTTTTTTTATTATTTACTTTTTGGATTCAATTTCTGGTACAGCTTTCCGAGATTTCAATACCGCATTTCTTGACGGCGTCAATCTTCACCGCTCAGAGCGGCGAAATCGCGGTGTTCCGCCGGAATGTGAGCCTCATGGTTCTGTTATGTATTGTAGCGGGAATTTGCAGGTCAAGATCTTGTATGGTCAAAAATTCCCTTCATCTTTCAAGTTGAACATTTGTTGCATTCAAAATCATCCTATGCTTCTCATATTCCCTCAAAGCTAATAACTTACTTCAATTGGATGTTTCTGTAAATGATTTCCCTGTTGTTTTCCATGTAACTATTGAAATGTGGAATTTTTATCATCTTAGTGAATAATGTAACACAGCTGTTGACACTGTACTATGTTTATTTACACTCCAGCGGTCTACGAGGTTGCTTCTTTGGCATAGCAAATATGATCCTCGTGAGTTTCTGTTCACATATGGTTATTGTTCTTTTTAAGAAGAATAGAGTTTTCTTATATGTTATAGAATAGTTCAAATACATGTGAACTTCTCTGATGATTGAATATAGTCCTCATATAGAAAGATGTTCTCCCATTTGAAGATCACTTCATGGGTTACTTTTAAAGTCTACATAAGTTTCAAATAATTGACATTATCAATGTGTAAGAGGTAAATTACAAGGCAGCGCAATATCTGAGAATTTTCAATCTTTACTGGGCTATGTATGTAGTGATGACAGATGAATAAGAATTTCATGTTTGTTTAACTTTTAATCTTACAAGTTACTATAGTATTTTCTAATCAACGGGAGCTTTTACATGATATGCAGGTTAAGCGCATGAGGGAAACTTTATATTCTGCTCTTCTTCGTCAGGTCCTAAAGATATTGGAGATACTTTCTCTCGAAATTTAAATCTATGAACGAGCTATTGCTATTTAGAACGAATTGTGCATTTGTAAATTTGTTTGATAGTATTTCTATTGCAGGATATATCTTTCTTTGACAATGAAACAGTTGGTGATTTGACAAGTAGGCTTGGGGCAGATTGTCAGCAAGTTTCACGAGTCATTGGGAATGATCTCAATTTGATATTTCGCAATCTTCTTCAGGTTCCTATACTTATTGCAATGTTGACGCCTTTGGTGTTTATCTATAATTTGAGGTGTAAATTTGATTATGGTCTGTATTCTTCAGGGGTCGGGTGCAATGATCTACTTGCTAATCTTGTCATGGCCTCTTGGTTTATGCACATTGATGATATGCTCTACTTTAGGAGCAGTTATGCTACTTTATGGCCGGTAAGATACTCTCAAGTTTCCTGTAGATATACTTCTATAAACCTGATTACTTTGCCTAAAATGTAGCTATTTATTGTGCATGACTAATTAAAGGTTCTTAAAAGGATGTTTGGTTGTGGATAGAAGTAAGGATAACCATTTGATTGAGGCTTCGTGTGAAGACTGCATGCTAGTAGTTGTGGTCTGCTTAAGATACGGGGAGAAATTGCGTTGATATATTAAGAAAAGAAGGTTCCCCATGACATTAGAAGATACTAACCTCAAAATGCACCTGTGCCGTTGTTTTTATACATTTTCTTTAAATGAGTTTGGTTTTGACATCAAACATGTTCCTTCCTGTAGGTACCAGAAAAAGGCAGCAAAGTTGACTCAAGAATTCACTGCTTCTGCTAATGAGGTAGAATATGACATCTTAGCTATATTACTGTTGAAGATTATGCTTCCTTAGACTTCTTATTATGCATTATAGGTCGCACAAGAGACATTTTCTTTGATGAGGACTGTTCGTGTTTATGGGACAGAGCAAGAAGAACTTGGAAGGTAATAAAAACTGGTAGAATGTGTCTTTTGTTGATTTGTTTGCACAACTAAACTTTCTGCGAGTCAGAGAGCACTTAAGGCAGGCATGTACTTTAGCAGGCCTGACAGAGATATTTATTCATGTATACTGCAATGTTGTATAGATACAAGCAATGGCTTGGGAGGTTGGCTGATATAAGCTTGCGACAAAGTGCTGCTTATGGCTTTTGGAACTTGAGCTTCAACATGCTTTATCATTCAACTCAGGTATAGCCTTTTCATTGTCTCTCAAAGAAAGAAACAAAAACACAAGTCTGATAATCTGAAGTTTATTTTCTGTGGATTTCATCTCTTACAAAAGTACCAAACTTCATTTGCTATCTTTCTTCATATACTTCATCCAAGAAGATTCACAACCTACATCACAATATAATTTTTCCCTTTTCCAAGTGCTTGAACTGAAATATGTGAATTCTGATAATTAACTGGAGTTGGGTGCACCTGTTGTTCTATCTATTCCTAAAATCTAAAGAGCCTATGGAATTTGAGTCTTATCAGCAACTGCCAACTAGATAATATGTTTATTTTCCGGATTTTGACAAATATACTTTTGAAACCAGATCTTGTGGTCATATGTTATGCTGAAATTGGGATATCGCAATTTATTTTGAAGTTATAGTAGTTGACTTTTACTGGAAAAATTGAATTTTATAGGTTATTGCTGTGCTGGTAGGAGGAATGTCTATTCTAGCTGGTCATATTACGGCAGAGCAACTTACAAAATTTATATTGTACAGCGAATGGTTGATTTATTCAACATGGTGGGTGGGGGATAATTTATCCTCTTTGATGCAATCTGTTGGTGCAGTGAAAAAGTCTTCCAGTTGATGGATTTATCGCCCAGTGACCAATTTACAGCTAAAGGCAAGCAATTTGTAAACTTAGTCAAAACTCTCATTTACAAGCAATATGTCTCACATGTTCCTTTCTGCAACTTTTTCCTTGTTCTTACTTATTATAAAACTATAGTTGATCAAAAAAGGAGGCATTCCAAGCCATTAAGTCCATAAAGAAATTGTTTATGCATGATTATTGTAACGGCCAAGTTTGACCCAAATAAAAGTCAAATTTCGCTTGTGAAAAATTTGGCTTGTGCAAAAAACCTTGCCTGGGTAGTTGACTCTAGTAGGCTTTCTTCTTCTTGCAACATGTCTCTACCAGAAGTAACTCCGGCAGTTTTTTCCCTTACTAAGAGCTCTTTATTTATTTTTTATTTTTATTTCTTAATTAACTATCGGGTTAAAATGCCAATTTGTTACAGGATTAAAATTGCAAAAGCTGATGGGACAAATTGATTTTATAAATTTGTCTTTCCATTATTCTTCAAGGCCAACGGTATGTTTCTCGTCCTTCCTGATTTGACACACTGTTTTTTTACGCCCTCTTGTTTGTTTTGTTTAGAGACCCTTCCTGATTTGACACACTGTTTGTTCATGTCTTACTAGAAAAAATTAATAATTACTTGTATTTATCTTTTTCCATAAGCACTTCCCTCCCATCAAAATGAATTTGCCTAAACTTGTTGCTAACGAAGTAATGATCCGATGTTTGATAAGGTACCTGTGCTGCAACGGGTCAGCATATCAGTGAATCCAAATGAAGTGATTGCAATTGTAAGGCAATACTTGTTCGTTCTTTATTTTGTTCCTTGCACCTGTGATGACGTAAGAATGACTTTCCTCTTGTTAAATTTTTACTCCTAGGTTGGTCTTAGTGGGAGCGGTAAAAGCACATTAGTGAATCTTTTGCTCCGTCTTTATGAGCCAACAAGCGGTGAGGTAATTTTTATTTGGCCTTTCGCCTTACTTAATACAAACTGAGGTATAAGCTATCATGCAAAAAAATAATTTAAGCTGAATAAATTTTCTTTTAATACATATCTTTTAGAGTGAGTACAAGTTGCTCTCAGAAATTCTCTCATGAAGAGTATACAATATAAGCAAGCAGAAAAGTATATTTTTGTTATCTTCCCCATATACATCTGATCTCGAGATGAGGTTAGTAAACTATATGTATTCAAAATTTAATCTCGATGGCTCTCTAAATAGAGCGTAAGATAGGAGGTCAAAACCCAGTGTCTACTCATTCTTCTAAAATATATATATATATATATATATATCTCAGTGTCTACTTGGTTATGTATTTGTTTATTTTGTGTTTCTTGCAAATGCCATAAACAAATGTATGTTATTTTAATTGCAGATATTAATTGATGGCTTATCACTGAGAGAGTTGGATGTCATGTGGTGGAGGGAAAGAATTGGATATGTGGGCCAGGTTCTGAATTTATCTCCAACTTCAATTAAATTTTTTCTCCTCAACTCTACTATATACCCTTACAATACCCCTTATACAATACCCCTTATGAAATGACTTAACAGGAACCCAAACTTTTCCGGATGGATATTAGCTCAAACATCCGATATGGATGTACAAGAAAAGTGAGGCAGGAAGATATTGAATGGGCGGCAAAGCAGGCGTATGCACATGACTTCATTTCGGCACTGCCAAATGGTTATAATACACTAGTTGATGATGATTTATTAAGTGGGGGACAAAAGCAGCGAGTTGCAATAGCGCGGGCCATTCTTAGGGACCCAACCGTCTTGATCCTTGATGAAGCCACTAGTGCGCTAGATGCAGAGAGTGAGCACAATGTCAAGGTAGCTACTTATGACACAGCCTTTTTCCCCAAAAACAACAAAAAGAAAGGGGAAAAAAAAGAAAAGGAAAGCGGTTATTGATGTGACTTCTGACATGTGTTTAGGGCGTTCTCCGTGCTGTAAGAAGTGACAAGAAATCAAAGAGAACGGTCATAGTTATAGCTCACAGGTATATTTTTCAATACATTTTTGAATTCGGATATTTTCGTGCACTTTTTCTCATTTACCAGCTGAAACTTTGCACGTACATTTTTTTTTTTAACAGGCTTTCTACTATACAAGCTGCTGACAGGATAGTCGTAATGGACAGTGGTAAAGTTGTCGAGGTTCGTTTCTGTCTTTTCGTTTTGAAGTAAAATCTTTGCCTTGATATGGTGTGGTATGCTGTATTACTTCATTTGCAAGCAACATTTGTAAATTCCATGTTTAGAGAGTGTTGATCAAACTTATGCTCCGATTAGCGTTTGAGTTCATCTTAAATTAATTTTAGTCTTCTTCTAAAAAGTCAACAAAATTTATAATTAGTTTTTAAAAAATCAACCAACTTCAATTTAAAAATTTCATCACCTACTAACTTATCAAACGGAGGTTTAATTTTGAACTTGACAACTTCCTTGATTGACTTTTGTTACATACAGATTGGCAGCCAAAAGGAGCTTCTTCACAAAGATGGCTTATATGCTCGATTAACGAGAAAACAGGTCGACGTTGTGGCATGAGCTTGAAAGTCCTATCAGCATGCTACGTGTTAATTTTTTGAATTTCGATTGATTTGATCTGTTCGGATCACATGCAGTATAGATTTCCACAGTCGTTTTACTGCTGATCAATGTCTTTATACGTTCAAAAGAAAAAGCTTCCAAAGGGAAAATATAGAATTCAATTCATTTGGTGGACTATTTTCTTGCTTCAATGACACTCAATCAGAGGTTAAGGGATTGAGGGGTTACTTGTGGGCGCCCGAGAACGTGAAGAGATGGCGCCGAGAAAAGTGATGGCGGCAAACGTATCATCGACGATTGTTAGTTTACGGTGTCCTTTGACGAATGTTATCAAGATACTAGAATATCGCAGTTCCTTTTGACAAGGAAAAGAATGTCGTCGGTGTTACACAAATTATGGAAGTGGGTTACTGGTAACGCAATATTACCCATAAGAAAGAAACGACAAGAGTATGAAACACGACAAGAAGATGATAAAACGACAATCAGTAGTATAAACTTCAGCAACTGAAAAAGTGACGACAAAATATTGTGAAACAACGCTCTTGCAAATGTCAAATTGTCAATAAAGAGACAAAGGCAACGACTTTTGTCAATAATAAGTCAATGCAAAAGAAATAATAGATTACATCAACTGAAAAACGACCCAGAAGAATGAAAATAGTCTAGAAAACGACATTATCTTCAATCGTCAGGAACTGAGAAACATTTTTAAGAACGATATTGACTTTGATATTTGAAATGATAGCAGAATTAAACTAACAATACAACTTACAAATGACAGCTTTAGAAAATTGCTATTTAGTATCCTAACAAACAAAAATGTCTCGAAGAACGACACTCGTTTTGAAAATGCACGTCTCCCAAAAACAGCTTCGGAAAATTACTATTTTTTGTTAATTAATTACGATTTAGGATCCTAATCAAAGCAATTACTTTTGTAATTTTACTCTCCCGAACCATTATGATAATCAATATTATTTCTTTTTTATTTTTATTTTTTGTGAAATGCATAAAATATTTTTCTGGAAATTTTTTGACCTATTTGATTATCGCAATCCGTTAAATATCATTTAAAATAAATCAGGAACATAGCATTATTTTTCTAAAAATGAACATAGAGATAAGAGAACTCGGTTTTTTAATTATTCATTTTTTTGGTGTTTAATATTATGGATATATATTTATATATGGAATTGTCCCCTATCCAACAGAACGGCTATCCAACTGTATAATCTACGTGGGAGATCGATACAATTTGAAGAAGACAACAATACAACCTGTGAGTTAGAGAAAGAGACATAGATGGAGAAGAGAAATGGAGAACTTTCCAGTGATTGGTAATGCAGCACATGAAAGTTTTCATACATACATACATATATATATATATATATATATATATGGGTGTGGCTATTGTCCTTCATTAGAAAAAAGGACGGTCCCTCGCTTTTGATTTGGGCTACTTAGATCAGTTTAAATGTTGAGGATTGTTTGAAGGATATAGTCAAATATTTGAAACTTGGTTGACTAAGAACAAGTTAAATAACCAATCGAGTGGGTGTAAAAAGCACCTTCCTGTCATATGCGGGAAAGCTTGTGAATCATGGACTAGTGATCTCAATTAATGTTTCTCTTTCCAATGCTTGACAACTTTTTTTTCATAATAGAATTTTTTTTTTTTCAATTTTAATGAAGAAAATATTGCATATATGAGAAAATGAATCAAATCATTAATCTCTCCATTTCCGGTATAAGAGGAAGATTTCAACTAAACAAATACATGAGAAAGATTTTAAAATCATTTATGTATAGAGTTAAAGACACGTTCGACATATCATATTTTGCTATTTTTCAGAGTGTTTGAATAAATTGTTAAAGAAAAATTTACATTCATTTTCTTTAAGTTTAAATTACTAATTTTGCAGTAGTACTCTTTTAAATGAATTATATACTCTTGAATTAATTACAAACTATCTATTTAATTTTGTTATCAAATGTGAACTCGCTTCTTATTAATGATGTTCTATGTACTAATTAGATGACAACAAATCCTCTTTTTCTTGTTAAGAAAAATCTTCTATTGAGTGTGAACTCGTTTCTTAAGACAAATCTCGCATATTTCTTGTTATTTAGGGTGTGTTTGAAATATTAGTTTGATTTTGAACTTTTAAGATTTGAATTGGTTAACATTTTAAAAACTAGTTAAGAAATTTAATTTGTTGATTTTTCTGGAGAAAAAAAAGACTGAATTTTTACGTTAGAACCAGAGTTCCAAAGAAAACATTAAAAAAAAAAAAAAAAAACCTTCCCACGGAAAATATATTGAATAAATAATTCATATTTTTTGTTAAACTTTTATCTTTTATTATACAAAAGAAGACTGATTCACCATTTTTAATTTTTTAATTAAATGGTGTATAACCAAATCTATTATACATTTGTTAGATATTTTTCTTTACATTAATATCAATGTATCACCTATTTTGTAAAAAAAAAAATTAACTAATTTTACGCTTGTTCTGGCTAAATATTATTCTATTACACATTTATGTTATGTCATAGCATAAAAATACAAACATTCACTTCATAAAATAAATAAAAAAAATACTTGTGAAATACTACTTCAACCTTCAATAATAGATTAATTTACTGAATTAACTGGTCAAACATTACTATTTACCTACTCCACTGGATAGCAAAATGGCTTATATAAATTAATCTAACATCACTATCAAATAATAATAGCTTTTTCTCAAAATTACTTATAGCAAAATGACTTATATAAATTAATCTAAGATTACTATCAAATAATAATAGATTTTTTCTCAAAATTACTTTTCATTTTTAAATTAAAAAAAAAAAAAAAAAAAAAAAAACACACATATTGGTGAAGAGTGTCCGGGATGCTAGCACTTGCCTATACACACACACGCACATAAAACTATTGATATCTATTAACATGGTTCAATTTTTCTTTGTACCGGCAAGTTGCGAGTCTTGTCTGTCTTGTGAGTTGAAATTATCCCCAGCGCTAGGCCTCACGGAGACTTCCTGCACCCCCACTTCCTAAAATCCCCTCCTGCACCTTCTCCTCCTCCGCCTCTGTTCTTCTTCTGCAAATCTTCCTTCTCGCCAATGGAAAACCAACCCTAAAGCTCACATCAAGATCAAATTCTCCCAACACAATCCCTTTCCATCTGAAAACAGCCATGGATGCGTACCAGCAGCACCACCGCTACATGGGACCTCCTCCTCCTCCGCCGCCGCCGTCGACGGCGGATCCCTATCACCACCAGCCGCAGCCACAACCGCCGCCGCCGAGGCCGCCGGTGCCTCCGCAGGGCCACTGGTACTCCAATCAGTTCCAATACTCCCCGTCCCCTCCTCCTCCTCCTCCTCCTCCACCGCAGCCCGCTCAGTGGGGTCCACCGCTGCCGCACTCCGACCATTTCGCTCCTCCGGGCTCTTATCCTCCGCCGCAGCATCATTATCCTGCGCACCCCCTCCACCAGAACCACTACCCTTCGCCTCCTCCCCCTCCTCCTCCTCAGCAGCATCCGCCTCGGCCTCCTCACTTTCCCCCGCCTCCTCCTCAGTCTTACGCTCAGGTAATTTCCAAAATTCCCGTCTTCCGTCCTAATCGATATTACTTTCGATTCAGCTCTTTCTTCCTCAAATTCTCTTAGGGTTTTGCTTCCTGCTTTGACTGAGCTTCTTATGGCCTCTTTTTCTTTCCTTTTTTTTTTTTTTTTTTTTTGAAATTTTAATTTTAGGAATGGGGAACTCCAAATTGGGCACATCACCAAAGTTGGGATTCTCAAGGTTTGTTCTTATTATTTACTGACTAATTTTGGCAAATTTTACTTTTTCCCAACTGTCCAACATCATTTAGAATTGGATGATTATCTAATGGTATTGATTTTGATTCATGAGATTTCGAGTTGTAGCTTTGTAAGAGAATCTTACTTTGAATGGGATTATCGGCATTTGTCCTTCTTTACAGAGTATTTAAGATTCTTTTGATCTTGTTTTAAGACTCAAAAAATGATTTCCTCCCTACTTTGGCCGTAGTTTGGGAACTTGGGAAGCATTTGTTTTGATTTTGATCTTCGTTGTTGTTGTCATGTTTGAACCGTGATGAAGAAAAGGGATGTTCTATTGCTGGTCACTCTAGATACTATTATATAGTGTCGTCTTATGTTGCATCTTTCGTTTGTTGACTAGTTTTCTCTGTACTGAATCTGAACGTTGCTTGGAGGTTATTGAAATCCCCATTTTTATGCTTGTTTCGTCTCGTTCGACTTTTGTTATTTTGTTAATCGTAGCTCATAGCAATGAAGAAGATTGGGCTGCAAGAGCCAGAGCATGGGCAGATGCTAAAGCTGCAATGGAGAACCAGCACCCACAAACACAGTACGCATCAGCTGGCAGAGTGGAAGAACAAAGTCATTACCATGATCAATATCCTCATTCTGCAGCTGCTGACACACATTTCATGGAAATTCAGCATCAGTCTGTCCCCACATTTAGCTATCAACAAGGTCCAGTTTCAGCCGCACCTCTGCACCAGCCGCCCGCAACTCACCCCCCGGAGGTTCCTTCTGGTGGCTCTGATGCTTCTTCTTATTTTCCAGAGGGACATCTTCACACTGTCAGAGATGGAACTTCAGCTGCAGATTCGAATGCTATGATTCAAAGTCAAGGAAATCTACCTAAAAGTCCATCTGTTCATCAGCAGGAGGTACCTTCTAGTTATTCTTCTGTTACAGGTAATAATTCGCGTGGTATATTAATTTGTATGTGAAGCGTCTGCTCCAGAACTGTTAATATGGAACTCAAATTGATTACTAGATCTTTGTTGTCCTGTCCATAGTTAATGATACCAGGAACCTTTTGTGTGTGTTTATTTAATGTGATTGATTCTTATGCGCTTATTCAGTTGATTCTTAATTATCTTTGAATGTTTCTTTCTCAAAGCGTGTTTAGAGTTTTATCTAGCGGCAGAGTACCATATTGTTCTTCCACTTGTGTTGTCCTTAGCTAGAATGCGACGTACAATTAATGCAACATTCATCTCTGTGAGAGGGAAGCATCTCGTGTTTAGATGCTTCATTAGGTGTGTTAGTGCCACAGAAGGGATAATGACATTATTTAATTATTTATTTAGCCATTTGTAATAGCGTACTAGAAAGGCCTGAAGCTACTCTTTTGAAGATGCCTTTTTAAGATATATCTCTCCTTGCTTACTAACAGCTTAAGAAAGGATGTGTTTAGCTTTCTGACAAATGGAAGTGGTGTAGCTTACTGTAATCATGCTGGACAATTTGAATTTAATAGCTCGTGGGTTTTCTTTCTTGTTATTAATTTCTGAAGTATGCGACTTTTCTGACTGGCTGTAATGGCAGGAAACAACGGGGCTGCAGATCCGATTAAAGATTCATACAGAATGTTTCCTCTGGAAGGACAGCACCATGTACAACCACCGCCTGCCATGCCTCTTGCTGACCAGCCTTTAGAATTTGCACCTAGATTTAATCGTGATGACCCACATAACCAATCTGGCTATCCTTACCTTGACCCGGTTGGACCTATAAGAGGGATGGACACTGCTACCACTATGCCTTCTATGAACAGTTGGACTGCCCATGTTGCACCTGGCGTATCTTATCCTTCCATCCCTCCAGGTCTACCATCAGGGCCTCAGGTATTAGTTCAGTTTGTATTGAGGTTTACTTTAATTCTGAGGCCTTGTTAGTAATTGCTAATAAACCTTTTTCATCAAGCAGCACGATCCTGCTCTAGCCGTGCCTTCTCCTGTTCCTGGGCATGCTGCACCTCAATTTAGCAGTTTTCCTGGATCAGGCCTTCAGCCAACAATTGCATCTGCAGGTTCCCCATTTGCCCTAGGTGCTGGCTCCGCTCTTCACCCAACTACAGCTTTCTCTGGTGATGTATATGGAATTCCTAGTGTTTCTGAGCGCCCTAAAAAGGTCTGTTTTCTCAGTATTATAGTTGGAAACCCTGCTGTAAATCATATGTCCTTTTCTCCGACTACAAAAAGGAAAAATTTTCCAGGCTGCCGTGCCTAATTGGCTTAAAGAGGAAATAAAGAAAGCAGTCATCCCAAGTTCGTCTTTGGAGCATCCCAAGGAGGAGACACAATCTCTTGAGGATGAAGTTGGTGATAAATCTGTTGGGAAGGGTGACCAAGAAGAAAGCAAAAGCATTGATTCTTCTAGATCAGCCGAAGAGGAAGAAGAAGATGAGGTTCTGTTATATTTTCGTATTTCCCCTTAAGTGGAAGCAGTTTTGTAATTTTGGTTAGCAAGTTTCATCTGTCACTTGATTTCACTTCTTCTTTTTTTGGGAAATTGACCTTCTATAATCTTATCTTTGTAGGATTATGTAGAAGCGGCCAGAACTGCAGCAATTAACCAGGAAATAAAACGCATCCTAACTGAAGTCCTTTTAAAGGTTGTTATTTGGAAAGAGATGATTTCCTTAATCAACTTCACTCTGTTATTGTTTTAATGCTTTCTGTTTATTGAATAGGTAACGGATGAGTTATTTGATGAGATTGCGACGAAAGTTCTGAATGAAGATGATCCAACTGTTGAAGGTGAATCGACGATGAACTTTAAGACTTTATGTATATATAGCTTGCAGTATAATCTTGTTTGACAATTTTAGTACTGTAAAATTAATGTTTCTGTGGATTAAATGCCAATTTCGTTTAATGCAGTTGATAAAAGTACAGTCACTTCTAGCCGTAGGGTATCTTCATCTACCCCTGCACTTCCAACTCCGAAGGCGACCGCAAAAATTCTTATTCCGGGCAAATCCAAGGAACCTGATACTGAAGGAGTCGCTGACAAATCAAGTTCTAGCTCCCCTGAACCTGGAAATGTATTGGGTCTTGCAAATTATGCTACTGATGACGAGGATGATGATGAGATTCAGAGTTCAAGATCTCCAAATCCTAGGAAAAAGGACGTTCCTCAACATCCCACTTTTCAAAAACCCTTGGAAGTTAGGCATGATGCTTGTGCAAATGGAAGCTTTTCAGTACAACCTGAAGAACTCAGTAGAAACCAGACAAATTTGGAGAGTGGGCCAAGTAAAGCGAGTTCATTTGAGCCTAAATATACAACTGCTGATGCTGTTACTGATTTACAACGAAATAGGAAAAATGAAAGTCATGCCGGTGGAAGTACATCAGATGGTAGTTCAAATGATAGATCTGGGCTGCTTCAAGATGATGAACTTGAGATTAAAACATTGAAAGATGAAAACCAAGTAAAGGAAAGCAAGACAAGATCAGATAAGAATCGGCATGAAAGTACTAGGAGTTCTGGAAAAGACCTTCCAAAGGAGGAAGAGAGTGGTAAGATTAGGACAGACGAGAAGGGCAATGGAAATCATAGGAGGCATGATGAAAAGCATTCTAGAAAGGAAAAGACGGATGAACAGAATGGATCTAAAGATAAAAGAAAAGAGCAAAGTGCTAAATCTTTGGAGAAAGTGCAGGAATCTGAATCAAAGAAAAGGTCTTCGCATGCTGATGTCAAGGATGATAGGAAAGAAACAGAGAGGCACCACAGAGCAGGTGCCAAAGAAGAAAGTAGCAGAAAAAGAGAACACAACAAGGACAAGGACGATGAGAGATCGAGACACAAACATGCAAGTGAGTCAAGCAGGCACAAGAGAAGACGTTCCTCTTCAATTAGTAGGGATAGAAACGGCAAAGACAACTCAGTTCATCACGATTATGATTCAAGTGATGAAGCTTCTAATGACTCTAAGAGGTCCTCTACCTACTTATACTTTCTAACCATTTCTATGTCAGGGGCTTCATACACTTCTAAATTTATTTTGAGTCCCTAACAGTTTCCTGCTAGAGGTCACAACTTAAAGTAATGAAGAAAAATCATTCTCCGCCCATGCTTTGAGGCCAATTCCTAAAAATTTCTTTGCTTGCTGCAGGAAGTCACATTCAAGGAGACGCAACTTGTCCCCATCACCATCGCCTGTCAAGTCTAGAAGAAGGTACCCATTTATGAGAATTTCTTTACCTTTTATCTTTTCCCTGGTGTTTTCAGAATATTTTATGTCCCATTGGGGTATAAAGTATCACTAAAAGCAAAGATGAGATTATGTCATGGATTGGAGACATTGTCCTAAATTCCATAGCCTTGTATCTTACAAAGAAGTCATCAGAATCACGTAAATTATATGTACTGGAGTTATTTATAGGTTTATGTGAATAACATAAGAAGCACTGCACTTATTGAATCCTACTTGGCACGCTCATCTGTTAACTTCCACGGCTGTGAATGATACTTGTAGCACACCTAACATGGATTTTCTTTTCCCTTTTTTTTTTTTTTTTTTTTTTTTTTTTCCCTTTTTGGGATTTTGTTAACGGTGCTTTCTTTATTGCTCCTATGGTTTAAGGAATTGGTATATTGGCTTTTGAATTCGATTTCATTTTTGCCATGTTTGGTAAGAGGGATGGAATTGGAAAATAGAAAGGAAAAGTAAAATACTAAGGTGAGGTAAATAAAAGTAAAGGTGAGAGATTTTCTTCTATGTTGTATGGTAGAAGAGAAAGAACAGAAGAAATAAAATGTTTAATCTAGTGTATTTTACAATTATACCCTTACAATAAGAAGCATTAAAGTCAAAATAGTTATTTTACATACCATTTGTTTTGTTAATTTTCTCTCCTCTTTACTTTCCAAAGTTGGAATGATTAAAAATGATGGTTTCCATGGATTTAATAAGTATTGACGTTGTGTCTTCTTTGGTTGAAACATTTCTATTCCTTTGGCTAACTGGAAATGGAGTTCGGATTGATGTTATCTGTGGCTTTCTAAAACTGCAACTAGAAATTGACGAGTGGAAGTGCTTCTTAATGCTGGTATAGTTTAAGATAGTTGGATGCTCTCCGACGTCTCGAAATGTTTATTCTCTATGTTACATTGTGTTGTGGACATAGTTGCAACTAATGGCTAAATGAATGATGGTCTTTTGTGTGCATATTTGCGGAGAACATTGTTCTCTGTAAAGAATTATTTGAAAAAAAAAAAAAGTTTCTTTTAAAGGAATATTATAGTGTATCCGCAACTTATGGCCAAATGAATGATAGTCTTTTGTGTGCATAATTTTGGTGAACAATGTTCTCCTTTAAAGAATTATTTTGTACACAAAAAATGTCCTTTGTAAAGGACTTACTTTTTTAACGATTTGTATACGTGTCTCCTTTATATCTTTAACTTTGTTCATCTAACAAGTTGGAGGCTTGCAGTGCAGTGTTAGCTAAAGCTGGGAGTTGGGACGTTTTGACTTTCAAATGCCTACTTTGTAAATTAACCTGAGATTTGTATTTCATTGTAGCACTTGCGTAACTTGATTTATACTACGTTTTGAGTAGCTTTACCTGAGTGTCTCTGGACCATTTTTGCGCATCTAATAGGAACCCACATACAATGTTGGTACACTTGGCCCCACAGCATAGTAATAATTAGGCAACCACTTTAATCCCTGAATCCTGATTATTATGTGGATAAATATAGGTTAGCAGTTTTAAAAAAGGGTAAAACCTAAAAGGTTATAATGTCTCCTATTAATTGTGATCGTTCGACTTGCATATTTTTCAGTGAGTGGATCGGTGATGTTTCTATAATTGTTAGTAATGTATACCTGGTTTTACTTTGATACTGATGGTAATGTTTGAGATCTAGTTTTGCTAAGAGTGAACTTCTACTAGAGTATGAGTGAACTAGGTTGAGCGTCTCTTTTTAGACTATGCATGTTTAACTCACCATGTCAGTATGATGAGTGTTTTTATTTCTAGACGAGTTTCGCGGTCTCCACATAGCAAGCATTCTCAGCGCAGGCATTCTCCCTATTCTTCTCTTGATAACAATAGGTATGTTGCTATGAAGTCTTTAAGACTGTCTTGTGTTTTTGAGACATGCCCACCGCGCAATGAGCAATTCAGGTGAAAGTGCAGGGGCTTCTGCATCTTCTGTCATGATCGTTGTTCAGTTCATTGTCTTTCCTAAATGTTTTGCAGGGGAAGGAGGTCAAGGTCGAGGTCCAGAACTCCGGTGTGGCGGCATAGATGATCGGAGAAAGCAGAGATGATCAGAGAAAGGATCTCTGGAGGCACTGGCATGTGAAGTGAAAAGTATCCCTAGCAAAGCTGGTTCATAGCCGTTGCTATCGAGTAATGTACACAATGCATGGGTTTACATAGTTAAAAGGTGTTCTGTACACTCGAGTCAGGACAGTGGCACTGAGCTTGATGATGCACCGGTAGTTTAGCTCCCCATGAGGCCCGAGTTTTTGGTGAAAATTTCAGAGGATATCTGGTCTGAGGGTTGATGATATTTTGTATTTGCGACATGACATGTATTGTTTGTACCGTTCAAAAAGCATAAAAAGGGGCTGCTGTCTTTTATCGTGTTTTCCTTCCCGTTCGCTTTTTCCTCCCATTTAAATGCGCATTGCTGCCTCGGTGTTTCCATAATGGATGTATGCCTTCTTTGTCGAATGCAGTATTATCCTGCCTGCTGGGTCGGCAATTGGTTCACCGTTGAAATTTTGGTGCATACTTTGGCAGCTGAGGAGTTTGTGGATATTTTAGGTGTTCCGTTTGGCCACCCAAAAAAAAAAAAAAAAAAGTATCAAAAGAAGAGGTTGAGACGGCTGCTAAAACGTGCCTCCTTGGACGAAATGAAGTTGGTTTCTAGGCCGGAAAATTGCATATCCGGTGTGATCAGTTCACTAGCATTTTGGGATGGAATCAAATGCGCCCCTCTTTTTTATTTATTTGTTTGTTTTATGTATTTTTCAACTTTAGTTGAATGGAAACAACTATGCAAGGGTGTATGTGGACATTTTTATTTATTTATTTTATTCTCTCTCTTCCCTGTTTCTGTTGTTCCACACCCATTTCTATTCTAAACATCTGAATGACGTGCGTGGTTTATGATGATTTTCACAAGACAACAGAAACTAAAACAGGACAAGTGAGATTTCTCAAAAAAAAAAAAAAAAAAAAATTTGTTTTTCTATCAAAAAAGGACGAGTGCAAACTTCAATATGTCGAAATAACATCAGAATTGTATAAATCTAGAGGATGCCAACGTGGTGCAAGAAAACAAATTTACATACAGTCCTAAGAAGAAGTAAAGGAAAAGTAAAAAAAGGCGGGAGTAATGGAGACGGTAATTTAAAGTACAGTCATCAGCTGGCGTTGACTTTGAAAATGGAAACCTCTCTCTCTCTCTCTCTCTCCTCTCTCTGAGCTAGATGATGAGAAAACAAAAGAGCAAAAGGAACATAAAATAAAGCAAAGCTCAGAAACAATGAGGAAGGAGAAAGTGCATGACGACAAGTCTCACATGCATCCCATCCTTGCTCCGCCGCTTTCACCGTGTACCCTCTTGTGTTGTGCGTTCGTTACTCGTCCACTTCCTCTTCTTTTTCAGTTAAAGTTTCACCCTTTCTGTTTCTATCGCACTAAACCCAACTCCCATTTCCTCTTATATTATTATTATTATTATGACCAAATATGAACTCATCAGCCATTCCACAATGAAGTTCCTTATCAAAAATCTCTCTTCCTTTTTCTCTCTTATTTGAATTGCATTGCCGCTGAGAGCAAAGCTGTTTTTGGTTTAGAGGCCTTAAAAAATGGGACTTTGGTCGATTTGGCTATCTGGGTTTGCGCTGATTTGCCTCTCCTTCTATTCAACTCAGAGATTGCCTCCTCTTATAGATCAAATAACAAAGCAGACACAGACTCAGAAAGCAGTTCGTGATCTGGGTAATCCGAGAATAACCATATTCTCGGCTCCTTTTCCTTTTACTGGCTCCGAAGTTGCAGATAGACAGAGCCTCGCTGTTCGTTCCTGGCTTGGTTTGTCCCCACAAGTTCAGGTTGTTCTGTTTAGCAGACACCCTTCTGTTTTTTCTTTCGCAGAGGCTTTTGGTTCGCTGGTTTCTGTAGAACCCGACATTGATTTTACGTAAGTCGACACGTTCTTTTTTCTAGTTCTTGCTTATCATTTTGACTGAATGACATTTAGTTTGAACGTCATTGATATTTCTGATTAGCTGTTCTGTTTGGTGTGTTTTTTTTTTTTTTGGGAATTTTGATGATCTTTCGAAGTGGATGTGTAAGATGTTTGTTGTGATCAAAGTTCAGATTTTGTTTAGTTTGGTTAATTGAAACAAAATTATTCTTGGTTTCCTTTTCTTTTTATTCATTGGAGCTACTGTGATTGATTGGATTGAGGATGGAAAGTTTCTTTTAGAAGTTGTCTGCTACTGTGATTGATTGGATTGGGGATGGAAAGTTTCTTTTAGAAGTTGTCTTCTAAATGGAATCTTCTTTCACATAAAAAACATGGCATGTTGGGACAAACCTTAAGTAGCGTACGTCTTGTCATCTTTTCACCGGCATATGCAATCTTTTTAAGTTTAAACACTTACCCATAATAAATAGCAACTCATATGACACGTTTGCTGGTATTAAAAAGTTGGGATACCTAACATTGTTCGTACAAACACACACACACACACACACATATCACACACAATAGGCACATCTTTTGAGTCTGCACTTTTGGAAAGATGGTTGCTAAGTTCTTGTTCAAACTAAGGGAAGGTTATTTTATCATCTGACAGCTGATATATGTCTCTATTTGGCAAGGTTCCTTGGTACTCCATTCTTTCATTCAATGATGGCAAGATCATATTCATTCAAGTCAGACATTTCTGTTCTGGTCCACCCCGAAGCAGTGCTGTTCCCTGACTTCCTTTCCACTCTGAATTATGCTCATGAACTTGACCATGACTGGCTACTAGTTGCTTCATTGCGAAATGTGTCTCATTTCCCATTCCACTTAGATGAAGATGGTAAGCATTGGCGAAGAGAGATGGAAAATTGATAAGAAGCCAGAAGGTAGGAAATAACCTGTTAGAGACTGAAAGTTGATGATCCCTTCAAAGGAATTCCATTGAAATTTTTGCTCTCTTTCAAAAGTTGCAGGAGATAATAGACAGTCAGAGGTTGGAACAGAATCTTTGCGACGGGAAAAAGCTTTTGGCATGGAATAATGGAGATCTTCCCTTACATTCGGCAGTTCTCCCTCCGTTCTTGTATGGGAGAGGGGTCCATGATAATTGGATCATTAATGAGGCTTTGTCATCTGCCTTTAGATTTGTGTTTGATGCCAGTTTGGCGATCTCTAGCTTTTATCTAAATGATGAAGAGCATAAGTCTTATCAGGATCTTAGAGGTTTGAATGATCCCACTTCTGAAAACCGAAGCTGGGAATATGATGGAAATTCTATCTTGGGGATGGAATATGGGTCCTTGTTTTATCAAAAATCCAATTATTCTGACCTGGTCAAGCTTTTGAAATGTGATGGGCAATATACCTTTGTCGACACAACAGAGAGCGTTTTTCATCCACTTGGATATGACACTGCACCAAGCTTAGGGAAAGGAAGGATTTTGCGTTCTTGGAGGAAGAGTAAAAGGAGTGCTTGTCTTGATGCACTTAAGCCTGTAAACGGAATATCAGATTGTTCGTTAATGGATCGGATTAAGCCTTCAGAATCATTAGAGTTTCAGTTCTCCTTGGAGTCACTTCTTCCATTAATTGCAGACAAGAACAAGACTATAGTGCTTGCAGTAGCTGGATATAGTTATAAAGACATGCTAATGAGTTGGGTTGCAGATTACGCCGCTTGAAGATCACAAATTTCATTGTTTCTACTCTTGATGATGAAACATACAAGTTCTCCATCTTGCAAGTACTTGCTACTTCATTTCTCTTTATTGTGTGATTTACTTATTTATTATTTTTATTTCCCTTATGCATTCTACAATGATTTATCAGATTTTAAAAGCTTTCGTTTTATTTTAGGGCCTGCCTGCCTTTAGGGATGTGTTAGCTCCGAGCGACATCAGCTTCAACGAATGCCACTTCGGGACAAAGTGCTTTCAGAGGGTGACCAAGGTGAAGTCCCGATTGGTTCTTAAGATACTGAAGCTGGGTTACAATGTTCTTCTCAGTGATGTTGATGTCTACTGGTTCAAAAATCCGTTGCCATCTCTATCCTCTTTCGGGCCCGCTGTTCTTCCAGCTCAGTCTGATGAATACAAGGAAACAGGTTCTTGTTCTAAGCATTTCACAGGATTTCTCATATATTGAAAAAGGAGAAAAATTCAAGACTATATTGTTTGAAACTACAATCTATAAGTTTCATGTGTGATGCAACCCTCTATCAGTCTAACTAGGCCTTATAATTATTATTTATTTATTTTATGCAGGACCTATAAATATACCCCGGAGGTTGAACTCTGGATTCTACTTTGCTCGGTCTGATGGCCAAACTATTGCGGCCATGGAAAAGGTGGTGAAGCATGCAGTGAATTCGGGATTGTCTGAGCAGCCAAGCTTTTATGACACACTATGCGGAGAAAAAGGGTCCAATCGCATTGGTGACAACAGATGTGTAGAGCCTGAAACAAATCTGACCGTCCATTTCTTGGACAGAAACCATTTTCCAAATGGTGCTTACCAAGGACTTTGGGAGAGGAAAAACTTAAGATCGGCCTGCAAGAAGAAGGGGTGTTTTGTGATCCATAACAATTGGATCAGTGGAAGGCAAAAGAAGCTAGAACGTCAAGTATCTTCAGGCTTATGGGAGTATGAAATGAGCACAAGAATGTGCATACAAAGCTGGCATTAGTCCAAATTTCATATGCTACATTGTTGGCTCAACTAAAGACAAAAGAACGTCCTTTCTTGCGTTTTTCTTAACTACAAGGAGCTTTGGATTCTTCACACTAAAGTATTAAATTAGGACAGCCGGCCATATATGCAGAAAATGGTAAAGAATGCTTCATAGTGTTACCACACCTCAAGCGAAAAGAGAGCCACCAAGATTAGGGGGAGTGGACTATTATGAAACATTTGGATGGGAGTCTCAGGCCAGCTGTGGTCAGCTATGCTGAAGAGGTGTGTGCAGTTATTCGGCATCGTCCGAAACATTGACAGTGCACCAAAAAGAAAGAAAGAAATCAAAAGATTGCCTTTTCGCAACACAGAATCTGGAGATAATTCCTTGTCACTGAACTTGAGCTTAAAGTCAAAGGGTTGTTTTGTGAGGATAATTCACAGAGGTGGAAGAGAAGAGTTTTATCCTCACGAAGTTCAAGCATTTCAATTGATGAAGAAGTATCCAGGGACATGTGTTGCAAAGCCAGAAGTTTTCAAGAATCCTCATGAGTCCCTTTTGTGGCCCGAAGCGAAGCTCGTGCCTGGTGAGAAATATTACATAATCCCGTCCACTACTTTCAAGAAACTTCAGCGAAAATACCCGGAGAAGGCAAAAGCTACCAGTTTCGATGAAGGCAAAGAGGAGACGTGGGGTGACACAACTCTGCATTCAGGTGAACTCAACTTTGAGGAATCTGTGTATTCTGCAAAAGAATTCTATGCCCCGAAAGGAAAGTCCCCAAGAACTTTGTTAATAAAAGGTATAAGGAAGAAGAAGCCTTTTGTTCCTCCTCTTCCAAAGTTGAAATCGTTCAAAGGACCCGGGTGGGAACCGAGTTTAACATCTGTTCAAGAGATTTCTCCTTGACTTTGGTTCTATCCTATGTTTTCCCTTTGCAATATATTCTGGTACGAGGTTGAATTGCTTAGTTACAATGCAATAAAGTGATATGATATATTATTTCCAATAACCGGTGCTACATTTCAATTTCTATTCCTTGCTTAGGTTGCCAATGTTTGAACTATCTACTGTAAAATTTCTTCCAAAGTATTGACATGTCAACGCTAGTCTAAAGCTTTCTTTTTACTTAAAATTTGAATTTGAATTTTCTTTCTTTTGTCTTGTAAATCAACGATTTTTCTCATTTCAAAATCAACTTGTGTCAAGATCAAGAGAATTGTCATGTGCGTTGAAGAGAGAATTTCATAAGCCCTCTTTTAAGAAAGCACAATTTTTCTCTTTCCGAATAGTTTAGTGTTCTATCCTTGAGAATGCACAGGCTCTGTTAGTAGCCAAAAATATACAGCAAAGATATTAACTAATCTGAACACCTAATTGCAACAAGAAATTCTAGAAACCGTAGTAGATTTTCTCGATGAATAATACAGGGACAATCTTCGAAGAATATGAGAAAGCATATTCTCAATTCTTCTAGGTACAATATTAAATACAAACATGTGTCTGAAACTAGAGGTTATTGCACATCACAGTTGATTGGTCAAAGAACATTCACTAGATTAGCTTTAAAATTATTTTTTTTAGTTCGTTAATTCAAGACAATAAACGAAACTTTTGTTGTCTTCCATTGTTTGCTTGTTTTCCCTAACGTATCTGGTTATCAATTTGCATTTAAAAAACATGAATTGCAGTACCCTCTGCATATAAACAAATGCTAATTTAATTTGTATTAAGATGTCGTTTACACGAATTCCATATTATGTCCATTGGTAGTACACAGGAGTGAAGAAAGAACACCATTAGCTCTAAGCAGGATTAAGTTAAAAATTCTCTTTTGATTTCTGATACATGTAGGGACTTCCAGCAAGAAGAAGTCACTTCAAATCAGAAAAAAAATGCATAACTATTCCACAAATCAAATTTGGTAAAAAAAAGAAAAAAAACCAAAAAAAAAAAAAAAAAGTGGGTATTTTTGGAATAACCACGTTACATAACCTGTTCATCATTCCAACATTGTCCAAAAGTGTTCTACTCATAAAATATAAGATAAAAGCTTGGTCAAGATCCATGTGTAGAGAACAGAAAACATAGCACCAACTGGGATAGTTACTGCCCAAGAAAGCACAATCTCCCTCACAGTCTCTGCTCTAACGCTGTTAAGCCCTCTTGCAAACCCGACTCCCATGACTGCACCAACCAAAGTATGCGTGGCTGAGATCGGCAATCCCAGTTTCGATGCAAATAAGACAACAGAAGCTGCAGCAAACTCTGCTGCAAATCCCCTTGTTGGTGTGAGCTCTGTGATCTTTTTCCCAATGGTTGCTATAACCCGGTAACCCCACATCATAAGCCCTGCCACAATACCAAAACCTCCCCAAGCAAGGACATCAATGGGGATAACAATCTCTGCACCACTGGCGGCGCCCCCATGAAGTATGGACAGTGCAGCAGCCAAGGGGCCTATAGCATTGGAGACATCGTTTCCACCGTGTGCAAATGACATGAAGCAGGCTGATAGGACCTGCATGTATCCGAACACACCATAGACTATCTCCAACTGCGTGCCCTTTGGACCTGCTATGTCGGAGAGGAAGCCTATTGACTTGTTGGTGTCATCCTTGTGCTCTTCTTGTGATGATGAAGTTGACTTTTCAAGGAGATGACCGAGCTGTTTTCTGATGATTCTGTCAACTATATATGCCCCTGCAGTCCCGCAGGCAAGAGCCTGGGCTAAGGCCACAGGAAATGTCTTGCTGAGAGGAAAGGCTGCAAATGAGATTCCTGTCACGCCCACAAACACAGCGATTGGCGCAGCTGCTGCTGCTGCTTGTCCAGGATTTGGAGCACTGTACACGTACTGGAAACAAAAAGCATATGTAAAGAGAATTTGGATGTAGTCAATGTTAGTATTAGGACCATCTTTCCGGCTTGACATTTCTTCAAGAAACCAAGCCTTGTCTTAGACTAAGTTCAAGTCTTTGGTAAGTAGATCATATATTCTGCCTAATAGAGAGTAGTGTCAATTATCACCACTATGATAGCCACAAGTGCCCTTCCATCTAAACTAGGATTATTTTCATCTGTCTTCTAACTTTAGGATCGTTTCTACCTTATCCTCGAACTTCAAAAGATCTCACTTTACTATCTAAACCTTGAGTTAATACCCCCTCTGTTAGAATTTTTATTAAAAACAAACAGGTAAAAAGGGAGTTAAGGGCCCATTTAGGGAGACTTTTGGAGACAGTTTTGGAGGTGGTTTGGAAATGTGTGTTTGGTTGAAGTATGAATTGGAAATAAATTATGCTATAAAAAATAGCACAAAAACTTAAAATGTATACGAAAGAAAACATGCAAACTGGATCTTGTTTCGTTCATCTAATTGTTGTGAGTATTTTGACACAAGAATCATCTCATTTCGATTTGAAATAAGAAAGTTATCAACTTCAAAATTTTAAGTTTTTTTTTTTTTTTTTTAATTGGAAGAGAGAGAAAGTGAGTTATAGATTTGAGAGTTTTAGAGTTAAGACAACAAAACACTATTAGGCAAAACCAACCCAAACAGGCCCTAAGTCCAGTTATGTGATATTTTTTTTTTTGTTTTCAATACAAATCCTAACAAAAGAGGTTTAGTGAGATCAATTCACGTCCGTTTTTAACCAAAACTAATTCTAAATTTAGGGGGTAGGAGATTTTAAAGTTTATGGGACGTAGTGGGAATGACCCAAAGTTTGAGGGCATAGGTGAGATTGATCCTCTAAACTAGTAGATAATTCCAAAACTTGTTTTTGACCCAAGCTAAGCTACATATGTAGGACATAGTCTTTTCTTACAAGCCACGAGCAGAAAGTTTAGTTAAGTTTGTGTAGTTAAGGATCCAAGGAAAAAGAAGATACCCTGCGAATGAATTTGTAGACAAGAAAAGAAACAGCTGCTCCCATTAACGGGGAGACCACCCAGGAAGAAGTCACTCTTGCCAGAGAACTCCAAAAGACAGCGCCAGCTCCTCCGTAAACGAGTCCGAAACCAACCATTGATCCTACTATACAGTGTGTAGTAGACACAGGCCATCCGTAATATGATGCCACCTGACCAAAATCAGAAAACACAACTAATCAGAAATCAATGACAAAAGAGTTGTGGATTTTCCACTGCCCGTTTTGGCATCTCGTTTAGAGATGACGGTTTTTTCGGTTGTCATCAACCTCTCGCATTCAAAGGCGAAGACAGAGGACATGTTCTAGTATGTCCTTGATTAGGTACTTCAAGAGTGAACTTCTTTCCAGTGGCTTTGGATTTGATCTCAAGAAACTTTTCAGATGATGATTTTGAGGGAAATTTTATTGATCGCCAAAAAACACATGTCATATGGGATAGAGATTAAATCCTTTTTTTGTAATCCTTATTGACGAATCAGAATTTTGTATACTCTCATAACCAGAGAGCCTTTTTTCTAACGATCAGCGTATAGTTATAAGAGCTATATTTCAATTGGAAAACGACTACAATTAAGAGAATATAACAAAATAAAATTTTAATTAGCAAAATGATTTCAGAATAACACACACTGCACCACCATGTGGACCGTGCAGTATAAAAAATCAAAGGTCAGTTTCTTATTTTCATTTTACGAGATTGTGGCAAACTCCCCTATTTGGAGTGGAACATGTACTGAATTTATGTTTCATTCTTTGGAGTTGGCTCCGATTCGAACACTTGTGTTGAGACTGTGGGAGATAGAAAAACGCGTTAAAAATAACTTCTTGTTAATAGCTCCTCATTTATCTCGGATAGGATGTTGGTACCGTAAGTTGTGAGTTAAATAAGTGGCAAAAGGATATATTTGTACAAGAATCCACTTGTTGTAAATAAGACATTGGAGATATACAACATTAGAACTCTATAAATAAACAAATTGCGAAAGAGTTTCGGGTATGTGACTCATATTGGACATTAGAACTTGTTAGGTATTAGTTTTGGATAAGTTTCTGTTTTATGAGTTTGGGAAATTTATAATTTTGTGTCCCGTTAAGAGACTAATAATTGGCGCATTATGTTAAGAGTTTTGTGTGTGCTTAGAAAAGTATAGTGTGTGTTCCTCCTTTTAAGAGAAAATGAGAAGAGAGATAGATAAATAATGTAAAGGATTTTGGGTATAAAGAAGTTGAGAGTATTTTACGAGTGTGTAATTGTAAAAGTATTAATAAATTTATTTTCCATCTCCGGTAGATGTAGGCAATTTCGCTAAACTACGTAAATTTTTTGTCTTCTCTATATTTATGTTTTAGTTTATTTTTTTGCTACGCATTGGGTATAGGGGTATTTTCCCCGACAAGTGATATCAGAGATGGGTTGAGGATCTTTAAAAAAAAATCAAGATGATGTTTGGAGTAAAGTTCGAGTAGATTGAGCGCTTTGATGGAAAGAGTAATTTCAACATCTAATAGAGTATGGTAGAAGATGTTCTGGTACAGCAGGGACTTCTAAAAGCATTACAAGGGAAGAAGCCGGAAAAGATGAGCGATGAAGATTGGAAAGAATTAGAAGTGAAACCAGTAAGCACTATTCATTTGAGTGTTGCTCCTGAATTGAAGTATAGTGTTATGAATGAAAAATTTCCCTTTAAGTTATGAGCAAAATTGGAAAAATTTTATATGTCGAAATCCTTAACAAAGAGATTATATATGAAGAAGCAATTGTATGAGTTGAAGATGAGTGAAGAAACTGATGTTAGGGATCATATAAACAATTTCAATAAGTGCATAACTCAGTTGTTAAGTGTAGAGATCAAAATTGACGATGAAGATAAAACGATAATTTTATTGGCCTTTCTACCCAAACGTATGAGACTTTAGTAACCACGCTGTTGGTTGGAAAAACTATATTAATTGTAGATGAGGTGTCAACTGCTTTGTTGGAGACTGCAAACATGAAACAACCTACTAGTTTGTCTCATATTGAACAAGTTCTTGTGGTGAAGTCAGATGTGCGTAGGGGTAGGAGTAAGATACGAGAGAGATATTATGAGAAGAGAGATGACTATTCCCAATCAAGTTTATGGAAGGATGTTGAGTGCTTTTACTATCATGAGAAGGGGCATATTAGGAGAAACTGCGAAGAGCTGATAAGGCACCTTGAAGAGAAAAGGAAGCAAAAGGCTATAGAGGCAGAATCAGCAAATGATGTAGGTGACATGTATGACAATCAAGATGATGTTTATTCTGTTACTGCTAAAGGAGGTAATTTTGATTCTTAAATTTTGGATTTGGGATGTTCGTTCCATATGTGTCCATATTAGGAGCGGTTTGATTCTCACGAGCCTTGTGATGCCGGTACCCTTCTAATAGCCAATGATTCGAGTGCTAAAACCATTGCAATAGGTATTGTGAAGGTGAAGATGAAGATGTTTCATAGAATTATGAGGACATTGACAAATGTTAGGCATGTTCCTCGACTAAGAAGAAGTTTAATTTCTTTAGAGGCATTGGACACTTTGGGATGTGAGTATTTTGCTAAATGTGGTTTTATGGAAGTCAGGAAAGGTGCTTTGGTTGCCATAAAGGGTGAAAAAGTAAAAAATTTGTACAAGTTGATAAGAAAGATGATTGTAGGTGGACGATGAAGGTGGAGCCATGTCAAGAAAGGTCTTCGTCAGTTATGAAAGAAGTTGCATGAGTAAAAGAGTGTAACAAGGTGAAGGTGATAACCGGAGACAAAGCTTGGAGGAAGAAGAAATTGGTTTCTCGTGTCAAGTTCAATGAGAGTTTGAACTTGACACATGTTTATTCTTATTAAGTGTGCGTGTGTGGTGAGAGAATTTGAGTCAAGACGGAAATTGTTAAGTATGTGACTCAATTTAGTTTCGGGTTAGTTTCTGTTTAATGAGTTTGGGAAAGTTATATTTTTGTGTTCTTTTAAGAGCCTATAAATAAGTATTTTGTATTAAGAATTTTGTGTGTTCAGAAAAATAGAATGTGTGTGTTTGTCTGCGCTTCCTTTTGAGAGAAAGTGAGAAGAGATAGGTAAAGGGTGTTTTGGTAGAGAGAGGTTGAGAATGTTTGACGAGTGTGTAATTGTAAAAGTATTAGTGAATTTATTTTCTATCTCCGTAGACGTAGACAATTTTGCCGAATTACATAAATTCTTTTTTTTCTCTATATTTCTATTTTAGTTTATTTTTTTGAGGTGCATTAGGGGTATTTTTACCTACAAATAAGTACTGAATTTATGTTTCATTCTTTAGAATTGGCTCCTATTCGAACTCTTGTGTTAAGACTACGGGAGATAGAAAAACGCATTGAAAACAACTTCTTGTTAATAGCTCCCCATTTGTCTCGGATAGAATGTTGGTTCCGTAAGTTATGAGTTAAATAAGCGGCGAAAGGATATATGTAAATACAATTATAAAAATACATACATATATATATGTGTGTGTGTGTGTGTGTGTGTGTACAAGAATCCACTTGTTGTAAATAAGACATTGGAGATATACTACATTAGAACTTTATAAAAAAACAAATTGCCAAAATGCTCAATCTATAAATAATTCTGAGCATTAACTGTCACGTAATTAGGCGCAAAATAAATCATAAAACAGAGCAAACCAATTAAAGAAACATGCGTACCTGAAGCCAAGTACCAGCAGCAGCAAGAGAGGATAACAAGCCGGCGAAGAGTAGAGTATCTTTACCCTGAAACACATTAGCAACAAGAATGCCCTTTTGCATTGTGCTGGTCACGTGCGTTCCCATAAGCAACGCCCCGGAGAACTCCAAAACTCCGGCGGTGAGCACGGCCTGGCGAAGCGACAAGGCGCCGGAGCCGACGGAAGTCCCCATGGCATTGGCGACGTCGTTGGCGCCGATGTTCCAGGCCATGTAGAACCCGAACAGAAGCGTGGCGTAGGACAGCAGTTTGGTCTTCAAGGCCAGGCCCTGCCCCAGCGACCGCATGAAGAGCGGCAGCGCCAGCGCCGCAAATGCGATGCATATGGAGATGGCGGAGGCTGTGCTTGACGATATGTGGAAGGCCTGTGCCATTCCGGGCAACTCGTCTTCGTCATCGGAACTTTGTTGGTCGTCCTTGACGACAGCCGTTACAACTCCTTGTTTGTGTTGCTCTTGTTCTTGTTGTTCCTCTTCGCCTTCGGCTTCGGCAAAGGAGGATATGCTTGCTAGAGTGTGGGTGTATTTGGAGTTGTTGAGCCTTAGATTGACTGGGAAGAAAGACTTTAATGGTGGTTGTGTTTGAGGCAGCTTAAACAAGTAATTGGAGATTGTAATGTCTTTTCTTGGGAGTTACTGGGAGGTACAAGTGAGGATTATGAATTGGTGTGGTGTTTGATCTTGAGGAAGATAGGCAATAAGAGGGAATCATGTCTGTTGTCTAATGGAGTTAGAGAGAGAGAGACTTTGGGGTAGGAGAATATGAAGGGAATTATTCTGGTGGATTCTTGGCCATGGAATTTGGTGAAGGGGAAGGAGACGAAGGAAAGTTTGGTGGGGGTAGAGAAATTGAGGAGTGTGCATTTCTTAGAAATGGATTTTTCATCTTTTTTCTTTTCATTTTTGGGTCAATTTTTTTTTTTTTTTTTTTAAATTTTTTTGGGGTGGAAGGAGAGACAGAGGTCGAGAGTGGATTTGGCTGCTTGATTGAAATGAGTGGTGGTTGTACATTTTGGGAGGTACTTTGTTCTCACCACTTGTTGACTCTTCACAACTCACAAGTCCATTTTTTACACAATTCCAGCCAAAAAACACAAAGTCCATCGACTTGAAAAACAATAAATAAATAATAAACGTAAAATATGGGGTACTACCATATTCAATTGAGGTTGTGATAGCAGTCTTCGGACTGCCAATCCATACTTGTCAAGAACACACAAACTTTTTCTAAACATTCTCATGGTTTTGAGAACAAATCGACACCGTTTGGAAGGATAAAACGGCTTGAAATGAATCATTAATGTCGGTGCTACTTGGCAGTGATTCTCTTTTTTTTTTTTTTTTTTTTTTTTGTTCTTTCGTAAATTACTTGGCAGTGTTTCTTGTATCTTTCTTTGAACAACAACTTTTGGGGGGTGCCCTTCCTAAAAGAAAAGCATGATTTACAAGATTATCAATCAAAAAGAACATTTCTAAATGATCATCTCAGTTTTATTAGTTTTATTTATTTATTTATTTTGAGCCTAATTAGATAAGCATTGAAGAGGACAAAAAACATAGATATATTTATTTAAGTTGTTGCTTTCACAATTTTCTGAAAGAAAAATACTTCTTATGGGAGACTAGAAAAAGGTGGAAGAGCAGATTATGGAGTCCCCAAAGTCCGCTCCGCTTTTTGATTGCACAGAAACTAAGCCCAACCCATGAAAGAAACTAAAACCGAAGTAATTTGGAGATCTAGTGTTTGGGTTCTTTATTCCAATGATTGGATTTGGGCTCTAAATGGACCAACGCCAGCCCTGTACTCCATTGTGACTGTGACCCTTAGCTTCCTTGGGCTCCCAACTTGACTAACATTTCCATTCTTTTTTCCTCAAATATGATTGCGGGTAAGGGTTATATACAAGGATGTCACAAATTTAATACCTCCTTATATTTATACACATCATGATATTAAAATTAATAATTTTAATTTTATATAAAATTATGACGAGGTTATGAAAAAATAGCACTCCAACTAATTTTTTCTATAGTTTAGTGGTAATTTCGTACCTAAATTCATCGTAAGATTTAGAGTTTAAAGCCTTTCATCCCCAAATTCCAAAAAACAAAAAAAAAAAAAAAACAAAGAATCCCTGGTCTCACAAACATTTCTACTTAGTAACGGATTTCCCAAAGCGTGCATACCACTAACGACAAGACAACACAGGCTTGACGAA
The DNA here is from genome assembly GCA_025413485.1 of Ficus microcarpa. Lineage (NCBI taxonomy): Eukaryota > Viridiplantae > Streptophyta > Magnoliopsida > Rosales > Moraceae > Ficus > Ficus microcarpa. The sequence continues at coordinate 3,244,850 of CM046385.1, read as the reverse complement.
TTTAGGAAGAATATTAGGAGGGATTTTGGTCATCTGCCATGAATAATACCAAAAACTAAAGTCATTAGTCATTAGTCAAGTGGAAAAGGTGGCACAACGTGGAAACGCATCCACATTGCACCAATGAAAGAATCTCTTATGTGTGTGTGTCTGTGTCTGTGTCTCTGTTTTTTTCTTTTTTGTTTTTTTAAATATGGTATTTGTTAACCTTACCCATTTTTTTAGGAGCTAGAGAGATCTTTTTTTGGTATATTACTTGTTCTTTCTAAAGGCTGCAAGTTCTAGTTACTTCATTTAATGATATAAATTCTTTTTATTAGTTGCGTTTTTTAACCAAATTTTTACTTTTCGACTAATAAAAAAATTTTTTTTTTTGGTCATATAGCCTACCACGTGGCAAATGCATTGAGGAGGAATAAAGAAGAGAGAGCATTATACTTAATTGATTTATTCCACAATTAGCACGTAAATTTCTCCTCAAACTTCCATTGCACATAATTAAAAGAAATCCTAATCGTGGCTCAAAATCCGCCGGTCAAATTGCTTGTTAAAAGAACCAACGGAATAATTCAATCCCTTTCCTTTGTACTATTCTTTTTCTTCTAATCAAAATGTTCTTCTATCGCCTCTAGAAATATCATAGAAAAAAAAATTATTAAGGGAGAAAAAAATTATATATATGTATATGTATGTATATATTTAAAAAAAAAAAAACTTAAAAGACATCAACCTCAAAAGGGTCTTGTCGAGATTGGTTGATCTTCTGGAAAAGGGTTTAATATTCAGAATTTTGAAATCCCAAAGTCTTGAAAAATTGCAAAGTCAATTTGTGGGCTGCGAGGACCATTTCTTACCTTGAGTGTGCACTGAAAGCGCCAAGACTGCGATCAATATGGTCCCAATCCCCATCATTGTAGAATCAAAGTCGTTTATTCTAAGTTTATGTTCAAATTTCAAATTTCCATAACCCGAAGTTCAAGGTCGGCCCATCATTCCTACCAACTTTTTACCAATTCCATGTCAATAGGAGCGTGCCACATCCCCTACGAAGGCACTGCCAAAAGAACCATGTCGACGCCATAAAAATATAACTAAATACAAATTTGGAATCACCAAAAGTGATAGTATAGTGGAACCGGCCGATGAATGATTTGTTATATTTGTGTTTTTATTTATAATTTGATGAGATTATGTGTTTGATGTACATTGATTTTTAATTATTTAATTCGCCCTTTTGAATTTAAAAAAAAAAAAAAAAAAACAAAAGGTAATCACATGTTAAAGATTCATTCGAGGAATATGACGGATATGACAAATTCAATGGCTCAGAGAAAAACAAAAGCTCCAGGAATATTGTAGTAAAAAGTTGACAAAAAATAAAGTATAATGCACTTTTTACGTGGCTAGGTTCTTATGGGCTTATGGGCCACTGGTGAAATAATTTTGGTGTGAATTAAAAAATTAAATTAATTAATTAATTAATTAATTAATAACATTGGTGTGGCATGTGATCAATGTCTGTACCGAGAATCCAGTCTCCAATGTAGAGAACACCTTCTCGCACTCCATCGGCAGTGCAGATAATTAGTGTACATAATTAGCACTTGGGAATCTCAATGTTCTTTTTAACCACTTCAGATTCAGCCACTTCCCAGAGCTCACGAGGAGGCAAAACACCGTATACATTTCTCTCACCCGTGGGTCCTTTTTTTGTTGAATAATACAAAAATATTAACTCTAATTCTAATTTTTAAATATCAATATACATTATATATGAGTTGTCGTTATTTCATTAATGAGTATTTAAAGTAATTTCACATTAATGAATTACATTTACTAATAAAATTTTGACACATAAATTAATACTAAAAAATTTAAAATTAAAATTAAAATTAATATCTCTAGTATTAGTCTTTTTCGTTATCAAGAGAAAAAAAAACTAACAAAGAAATAAATAGCAATTTTCAATAAACAATTAAAATAAATATAAGTGATTTTTAAAATATTTAGAGATTACTTACTTTAATATTTTACTCAAAACTTCTATTTATTATGAATTATAATTCCTGAAAAAGTGAATTTTGTTGATTTAGGATTTATTAGTAAAACAAAAAGAACAGGATTAAATATTAAAAGGATAAATTCAGTTTTAATTACATTGTAACAAATTCAACAACTCGATAATTTATTAATTGGACAAATTTACTTTTTTTTTTTTTTGTTGGTGAATTGAACAAATTTACTTATGTCTTGTAACTTACTGACCGGACAGATTAAAACAAGTTTAAATAATCTTATTAAAACAAGAAAAAAATATTTTTTTTTTTCCTTTTCCATCGCTTCTTATTAATAGTTCAATTGTGGGTCCCTTTAGTTCGCGAAGATTCTAATCAGCTCGTACAAACAGAGAAACGTTCACACGGAGGGACTAGTGCCCGATTCAATCCATTGGGGCCCCATGTTCAATGCTGACAAGGTCTAAATTGTCCGACATGCAAATGAAACCAAAACTACCAAACGGTAACACAATTTACACAAAATTAGAAGAACGTGTATCGAAATGTTCAATGCTGACAAGGTCTAAATTGTCCGACATTCTGCGTAATCATGAAACCATGATCAATCGCCTTTTGTCCCAGAATTGGGGTTCCACAGATTCCCAAAAGGCAGTTGGAATTCAAATCCTCTGTCAATTTACACTAATAATATTATAACATGTCATTTTAAAAAGTTTAAAATGTTTTAAAACTAATTTTTGTTTGAAAGTTCAACGATCAATAAATTAAAACTCTAGAAATTTTAATTTCACCGGATTACTCCAATTTGAATCCTCTAACCCAATCAATCAACGCCTATTCTCTATGTTACCAGCAAATCTTTCTAACCTAATTATTAATCCTTATCATGTATTAGTAATTTATCTCATAATAAACTTGTTATCACATCTCAATTTCAAACTCTAAACTTACCACAATTCATTAAGAATGAGAAATTTATAGTGTCGCACAAGTTTCATAACTATCTCTAACTTATGACAATCTTATGGAAATTTAAACAAGGATTTATTTAATTATCATTTCTCAATCTCAAATTAAATACCAAATCATGCAAAAGTTAACCAGAAATTCACAAGCATTAAACATAGAGTAAAATACTCAACATAGAACTGAAATAGAACATCAATTAATTAAAAGAGAAAAACTCAAATAATCATAATCTGGTAAGATCGTATTCCTAAAAAAGAAAATTACTTCATAGATAAAAATAAAAATTTACAAAATAAATGTTCAACTATTCTCAAATTAGAAAAATAAAAAGACAAGAAAACCCAGTTGGAGATGTCGCAGATCTCCAAAGTTTTCTCCTAAATATTATAGAAAACTAAGGGCTTGTTTGTTTCATCATCTCATTTCAACTCAAACTGTATTTTTTTTTTGTCTTTTTCCCAAAAATTTTTTGTCTTTTTCCCAAAAAGTTTTTTGTCTCTTCTGAAAATTTAAAAAAATTTACTATTATAACTAAAATATTTCAATTCAAACTAACGAATCAAACGGACCCTAAACCTAAGACTTAAAATTTTTTTTTTCCTCTTTTTCTTCTTTGGTTTTCGGCTCCAAACAGCTAAAGACCCTTTGCACAGAGCCAGCCAACCGCTACAAGCCTTTTTCCCACTTTTTTTTTTTTTCCTTTTCTTTTCTCTGTTGCAAAGGTTGATGTCAGTCAGCCCTGGGGGGCCCATGGAGACAAGCGGCATGCAACGGTTGGAGATGGGGTGGGACGATTGGTGCGTTGGAGTTCGTGGGAGCACGTGGGACTGCCAAACACATTACACTGGATTCGGCAACTGTTGATTGGTGCTAACATGCGCACTTTGGACGTGCCTGGCTAGGTGAGTTTCATGTACTCACGATCCTGTGCTCCTGATGAGGCGATATGATGGTCCAAATAACAAGTCTTACGCATGGCAAAGTTGTTCGAGTGGTGGAAGCTGGTACCGAGTTACCAATTCATACATGTCATTTTGAGAAGTTTAAAAATATTATAAAACTGATTTTTTATATTTTAAAATCTAACTTATTTCATTAATGTGTTAAAATATAAATGATCCCATATCATTAAAAATATTAAAATTGAACAGGAAAAATCAATTTTGACACATCAATCCTATCTTTTAAGATGAGCCCGTTTGGCCTTGCCGGTTACGGCTGCGAGTCGCATGCCAAATTTTCTTGAAATTGCACAAAAAGACAGCCGACCCCCTTCGGTCCCTCTTCCATCAATTCCAACCTTTTTTTCTTTTTTCTTTTTTCGTTTTTGACTAACAACAATTTTGTTTTCTTTAAATCAACCGACATGACATACTAAATCGTCATATTTTTGAAAATATATGTTCAAAAAATTTTCACGCAGTTATCAATTGGCTATATTCCATTTTTTTAGTTGAAAAAATAATAGGAAAAAAAATTAAAATTAGAGTTTCGTGTTTTAAACATTACTCAACTAATGTCGTATTCAAATTGTAAACTAAATATTGAAATTTTCTCAACTTTCAAGTTAATGGAAAGTCCTCAACTTAAATTTTAAATATTAATTTTTGTAGAAGTGTTAAAACAAACATATAAACGAAGCCTTACAAACCAATGGAATATAAAAATAAACTATATTAAGATAATATTATAAGTCATCAGAACATTCAGTCCACAAAAAAAGTTAGATATGTAAAATCTAAAAAGTAGAGCTTTCATGATCTAACTCACGTTGGAGCAATTCAATGTCCATAACTTCTCAAATTAAAAACGACAATAGCAATATAAAGTATATGACAAAATATACATTGAATTTTGCGATTTGATTAATGTCAACATTATTGTAAACTAAAATTCAAGATAATTGGTTTAAGATTTTTCTAATATGTAACAAACCAAATGTACAGCCAACCCATTAGCATCCGCCGTATGAATTAAGCAATTAGCTCGGACGGGTTGTGTTTTTATTTATTAGTAGATGCATCTCAATCTTGAACATTAAGAAAATTAATTCTAATATTAATTTTGAGTATCAATTTATGTGATAGTGAGTTGTCATTTTTTATAGATAAAAACAATTAAGTAATATGATAATTTTTTGAACAACTATTAATAAATAAATGATAACTCATATAACATATAAATTAGTATTCAAAAATTGAAAATAGAGTTAGCGTTCCTTATATTTTTCTTATCAAAATACAACAACAACTACTACTATATGCTACTACTATATCATTATCTAGAGCAATGGTTTTATTATTTTATGACAATATTATCTTAAAATTTAGTTACGTATTTATTGAACAAAACTAATGGAGAAATTCCCTTTGGAGGAAGTAGTAAATTTCTATGGGATACTTGGGGGGCTGAATTTGATTTCTAGAGTCATCGTGCAAAAGAAAAAGAATTATGCAACTGAAAATCTGAAATTTGGGACTGAGTTCTACATCCATCCCAATTAAAGATAAGATGAATTTATTGAGAAAATACAGTTTTAGTATCCAAGTGATTAAGTGACTTGGCAGTAATTTGTTAAATAACATTTCAATAAGTAATGCTAATATATATTTAATCGATTAAAAATTGATTTATCAATTATCAAAATATTTGGAATTCATTTTCCTTTTTGAGGGTTGAACTTTCCATATTTGGTAAACAATATATAACACTTCAAGCATTCCTATAACAATAAAGGAACACAGAAGAACACATATATCTTCCAAACTCCTCAATTAATTTGCTTGTTTTTTCCTCTCTCTCTCTCTCTCTCTTATTTTTATTTTTATTTTTAAAGATGAAGAAGAAGAAGAAGAAAGACATTTTATCTTGAATGATGTTATATGGCCATCAAAAACCTCCCCACCAAGTATCATTGTAGAGGAAGATAGCATTTGATTTGTCTTGGCTTTTGGCAGCACTTTTGCAAATTGGCATTTGGGACCTACATGACTTTATGATAGTATAAAAAAATGCCATATATATCTGAATAAACCAAGTGAAGTGCATAATTCTCTCTCCTAAAAGGATAAGAAGATAAAGGTGGATATGCTGAGCACCGCTTGAAAAATTAGGCAAAACCTTTTTTTTTTTTAATGTTTTTGGTTGTTGTAAGAATTTCACACGAGAGTGGGGTAGGAAGGGTTTGGATATGGAGCCCTTGGCTATTCAACATAGGACCTCATGGCAGCTTGGAGGGAGATATTGGATAATTACATGACACAATCAATGAAAACGACATCATTGATTTAAGTAAGAGATTTTCATTAATTTTTGTATTGATTGGCTGCTGAAGATTATCAGTTATCCCTAATAAGGAGATCCCAAGTTTAGCGAACCTTAAAACAGTGCTAGAATGGGAAACTGCAGTGAGTGACCCCAAAGGTCGAGGCATTGTCATGATAATAATAATTATTATTATTTGAAATTGAGGCATTGCCATTATTAATGCTTAATGCTAATTTGTCTTTCTGAATTTGCCACGTCAGAATGTATCTTGGTTATGATTTTTTCGACAGATATTCAACATAAGTGTGATGGGATTGAGATATTGAGAACTTATGTGCTACATTTGAGGTTCAGGTTCAAAGCCCTTGAATATAATTCTTTGTGCGTGGCCTTGTCAATTTTCACAAGAAAGCAACTTGTGAATCAAATGTTTTTCATTTATTTTTGTTTAGATCATCTTTTTTTTTTTTTTTTTGAAATAAAGGGATTCGGCAAGACATATTTATGAAGTGAGAATTGATATTATTCGGAGATATTTGTCTCAAGCTACCATTTATTTATTTTGGGTTTCTTGTTTACTTTACACCATGAAAGAATTATAATTCAAAGAATTAACTGAAGATAAGGAATTTAAACTCAAGGCCTCGATATTGTAGTTGGCACTATGAATACATAACAGAATTAGTCGGGACATAAAATAAGTGTTAAAAAAAATGGTGGATTAAACTTGAATATTGAACCACTAACACGTATCTTTTCTTTTGGTAGTTTCCATAAAACCTTCCCCAAATCATGGCTTAATTCCTTCTTCAGGTGATTGCCATTACAACTAAACCATGTGCATAGGAGTGACTCAATATGTTTTTTTTTTTTTTTAATTGTTTTTTAATGGTGTATTATCAACCAGACAACCGCCATATATAATTGTCTCAACCAACCAGAATTTAAAAATAAAAAAATAATAATAAAAAAAGAGAGAAAGAAAAGAAAAGAAAAAAGAAAGTAGTTCCTTATTATATATACACACACACACATAATAAACAAATAAATAACGGTGGCTAGTTTAGATAAAGTGAGAGACACAATTTAAGCAGCAGCTACTGGTTACTTTATCCCTCTCATTCTGGGGTTCTGTTAGTTTCAAGAAACCTGCAGAAATTTTGCATTTCTCCATGTTAAGGGGAATATGGACATCACAATTCACAGGACCACACACTCACGCACACACACATATATATTTATGCTTAGATATATCAAGTAATTAATCCAATCAATATTAAGCGGAAAATATGTCCAAATGATGCAAATTAGAAAAATTTACCTAATAGATAGATAGATATATACATACAAAATTAAAATAAAAAATTCAAAAAAGGGGAGAAAAATGGACGCAACCCGTCCCGATCTCCCGCAACAAATTGTTTCTATACGGGCACCACTACTCTTTGAGATATCAGAGTTCTATCCTGTCAGGTTGAATCCGATTGTCAAAAAAAATTACAATAGTATACAATTATTTATGTTTTGTTTGGTGTTTTAACTTAACTCTAACTAAACTGTATTTTTTTTTTGTTAGATTTTTATCTTTTTCTAAAAATTTAACAAAAATTATAATTAGTTTTTAAAAAATCAATTAATTTCAATTTAAAAATTTTAACTCTAATCGCGATCAAAACGGAAGCTTAATTTAGAGTACAGCTATCCAAAAATGATATCTTAACATTTGTTTTTCGCGGGCTCAGCCGCAGTGTCCCATTTGTGACCAATCTCAGTCCTCCTCAACAAAACAAACTTATTGTGGATCCCATTCCTTTGTGTCACTGTTAATTTGTTATCCCTGATTACGACTCTTCATGTCTGCAAATTCGTTCGGGACACGCCATGGACCAGCAAAGAGTGTAAGCTTACACAACTTTTTTTAAAAATATATATATATTAATGAATATTTGTAGCAGCCGTTATTGGAGATTTTTTTTTTTTTCCATAGATTTCTGGTGAGTTACATAAAGAACAAAAGGCATTAATTGCTGAGTTTCATTTTAATTTTTTCCCTTTTTCTTTGGGGGCAGAAAATTCCTTCATCACTTATTGACCCGAAAGAGTTGCGAAAATATCAGTTCATTTATGTACAATGTTTGTCTATGAAGGAAACAAAAGAATTCATGCACGCAATTATAGGAATATATAAATATATATATATAGTTTAGTTACATATTAATTAGGAATGAAATTATGCTTGCTTTGCCTTCTCTAGCGGGAAATGAATAACCCACTTAAGGAGTTCACATTCACAACACCCGAACCAACAAAGTAAAAAGCAGTCATTGTTGTCATTACACAACACATAGACATATGGTAAAAGCAAAAGAAGAGGAAGAAACATTAAGTTACATTATTGAACTCATCAGAACATTTGACGAGTTCGGCATACCTATACCGAAAAGGACAAAAAGAAAGCGCTCTCTATATTGAATTATGAATTTGTTTCACATCGTTAATTATTTTATGATAAATATAGTGGATTGAAGCTCCATTCATTGGAGCTAGTTTAGGAAATAAGTCTCAAATCCATTTAACCTAATTTTTAGATACATAATTCAAATTCTTCCGTTAAGTGCAAGTAAAAGAAAATAACATCAAAACAAAGTCAAATGTTGACTTTTTATCGTAATATATTGAGATTTTGTTTGAAATTTAAGTTTAATTTCAACTAAATTATATTTTTTTATCTTAAATTTTTTTTTTAAAAATCAACAAAATTTATAATTAATTTTTAAAAAATTAACAAATTTTAATTTAAAATTTTCATTTCTGACCAATGAACTAAAAAACTGAGTTTTTTTTTTTAATCTTATTTACCGGGAGTATGGAAATCTGAATTCAGAATGATGTGAAGCAAACAAAATACCATTATTTATTTATTTTTAAATTCATTTTCTGGTATTTTTACATTTAACAGCATCTATGCTTGGCAAGCACTGCTATAAATAAGGGGTGAAGCCTACCAAACACAGGCTTGAAGAGGCAACTCGCAAAGCATCTTCAAGCTTGGTCGTTTCCTCTTTTCTTCTTTTTCCTTCCTAGTAAACAAAACTCTCTTTTCTCTTCTTCATCAACCTCAAACCGAACACAATCTTTTCTCGTACACAAACAAAAAGCATGGTCGGACCCAACTCCCTAGACATACCCAAGCCCACCACCACCACCACCACCACCATCAAGTTCCTCTGTAGCTACGGCGGTAAAATCCTCCCCCGTTACCCCGACGGCAAGCTCCGTTACCTCGGCGGCCAAACCCGCGTCCTCGCCGTCGATCGCTCCATCTCCTTTCCCGGTTAGTTCACGCTTTTACGTCGTTTTTTCTTGTTCCGTTGTCGCTTTTGCTGTTGTGTTGTCGTGTTTGTTGCTGTATTGTCGTTTTATGGACATGGTGATGTGGTCATGGTTACAGAGCTGATGTTGAAGCTGGCTGAGCTGTGCGGCGCGTCGGTGAGTCTCCGATGCCAGCTTCCGACGGAGGATCTCGACGCGCTGGTCTCGATCACCTGCGATGAGGATCTAGGGAATCTCATCGAGGAGTACGATCGGGCGGCGTCGCCGCTGTCGGCGTTGAAGATCAGAGCCTTTCTCTCTCCTCCGAAATCGATCAAAAAAATCTCTCCTCCTCCTTCCTCGGCCTCCTCGAGCTCCTCCTACGGCACCGCTCCGATCTCGACTCCGAGGTCTCCGGCACCGGCGCCGGCGGCCAGAGATCATATCCACCACCGGTGCCTCCGCCAGATCGCGCCGCAGATGGCGTTCCATAAATCCGCCACCGCAGCAGCCGCCGCCGCCGCAGGCAAGGTCCCGTACTGCGCTTACCACGCTAACGGAACTCCCGGCCATAATTATCTCATTCACAACGGCAACCACTGGCAATAGCAAGCATATTCCATGGACGAAGATGGGGACCTAAAAACATTTCCCAACTAATTAAAGCAGAAAATACTACAAATAGCAAAAACAATTGGGGCAAAAAAAGAAAAAAAAAAGTAATCGGAAACGGAAACAGAAACAGAAACGGAGTTATATAAGTTGCAGAAGAAGAATATATATATATATATATATATGTTATGATTGTAAATCTGGGGCTGTAAAATCGTTGAGAAGGATTGCTTTTTGATCCGTGGCGATTAATGAATATCAGTCCGATATGGTTTTTTCTTGTGTTGACTATGGTGAGTGGCTACTCTCTTTTTTTTTTTTTCCCTTCTTCGTCATCATTTTTCCCGTTTTCCACTAAGCCCATTTGCTTTCCCGGCATTTCCAATACCTCCGTTCTGTTGTCCGCTTTTTGCCTTCGTTCCGTCCCACGTCCCCTTTTTTTTTTTTTTGCCGTCGGAGTTTTGTTAATCTGTTTTATTCATATTTTTTAATAGTTTTTACTTTTATTTTTTAAAACAAAATTATTGACTTTGTTTCATTGCAAATTTGATTTGCAGGTTAAGGAAGAATGCGTAGATGATTCTGGAAGCGTTCTGCAAGAACGATAAACGTCGTGGATTGAAGATGCCACTTGGCAACCAGTAAAGTTCGTTTCCTTAAACTATTTTACATTCTTGATTTTTCTTTTTCAAACCTTTTTTTTTTTTTTTCCTTTTAATTGGAATTTCAGTTCAACCAAAAGCTGTTTTACATTCTTCAATAGCGAATTTCTTGATTTTTTATTTCTAGCTAGGAACGATTTTCAAATCATCATTTTATATAAACGTAGGCTTTGTTTGTCTTATAATCTCATTTCAACTCAAACCGTATTTTTTTTTTGTTTTTTTCTTAAAAAATTTTTGTCTTTTTCTCAAAAAATTTTTTATCTTTTCTAAAAATTTAAAAAAATCTACTATTACAACTAAAATATTTCAACTCAAATGAACCAACTACTCACTATTTTTCTTCTGTTCATTTGGGGTCCAATTGTTGGCCTTCCATTTTTTTTTTTTTCCTTTTATTTAAATTATAAAATTATCTCCTTCGCAACTTGCAAGTTAAGACATGATTCCTTGAACCATTTTCTGGTTTCCTAAAAAATATTGCAACTTGCAATTTTATATTCATGCCAGCTATATAAATGAATATAATCTCTATAATTAATTTAATTTCGTCTTTTTGCATTTAATTTTTTTTTTTTTGTATTTAATGCAATGATATTTTTATGGTTTTGATAGCTAAATGGGCCATGATCATTGACCGGCGATGCATGAATGAGGTGAGGGGGGTTGGCGGTGTTTGCATCTTCTTCTTATGATCAGATTTGATCGCTGCTGAAAGCTGTGGAGAGCAATGGTGGGGTGTTGTTGATGGTTTCACACACACACACCACGTACATCCACATATAATTCCAAAGCCAATACCAATGAAAATGGCAAGATTGTGGGGGACCCCTTGGAAAAAAATGGAATCTTCCACATCATAAGGGTCTCTGTACTGGAAGTTACTGGGGACATGGGAGAGAGAACCCATAAATATTTCCCTTTGACAGCTGGTTTGGCCTGGTCCATGAAAGGACACTAAATTAAAACTTAATTGGAAGGTAAAAAACAAAAACAATTATTAAAATAAAACTTTCAAGACAAATAATAATAATAATAATAACTCAAATTTTGAAAGATGTTAAAGAGTGTAATTATTTTTGGTGGGAATCAGAAGGAGGCCCGTCCTCCACTCATGTCGCATTCAAAAGGGGGAGGGGGGAGAGATTGCTTGCGTTGTCATCAATTCTGGAGAGATCTGAGATCATTACCATTTAATTAAAAAAAATATTAAAGATATCAATTTTAATATTAATTTTTAAATATTAATTTATATATAATATATGATATATGAGTTTTTATTAATAAATATTTAAAATACTATCATACTGTATTTGTTAATAAAAATATGATACATAAATTGATATCTATAAAATTAAAATTAAAATTAGTATCACGTCTATTATTTTTTAATTAATCCAAAAGTAGTCACGAGAAATTGAAGGAAAGTTGATAAATGCTATCTTCTCAAATCTTTAAAGAAAAAAAATTTTAAAAGTGCTTTAAGGTTATCCCCCAACCTTATCAGTTATTATGATCTTTTCTTTATTCCCTTTTTATTCTTTATTAATTACAAAAGATTAAAAAAAATTTTAAAAAGCTAGCCCACCAAACACCATTTAGGCTTTGGAGTCGCATTAGTGACAAAGAGATGTGTGCTGTCTGCATGGGAATAGAGGTAAAGTTCCATTCAACTTTCATGGATCCCACAGAGAGCAACAGCTAGCCCATGTCTGGTCCGCCGTTCTGGGGACTACAATGCAAGGTCCCCGTTAGGCCACCGGCTAACATTAGTGGGAAAGGAAAATAAATAAAAAATAATAAAAAAAAAAAGTGGGATACAAGGCGATGATTGATGACGTGATGACTCCATTGGTCGATCAGTCGGATCGGAGAGAGTGGGACCAACGAGAGGGATACATTCATGGTTTAGAATGGAGATAATCAAATGGTAATAGTATTGGGGGATATGCAGAGGATATTGTGCAATTGGTTATGTAGAAACTGTTCGAAATTTAAGTGGAATTAGTTCACCACTGAATAACCAGGTGGGGTAGTGAGATGTTTACTCTCTCAATTCAAGATTTTGGATACCATGACGCGTGCGATAGATAGATAATTCATTTCGAGAAAAATTCATACGTAACATAAAGTGCTCTCTTTTTCTTGGAGTCATCTGAATAAAAACCAGTGAAATTAGTTCCTTTTTCAATGAATTTGACCAAAGAATGTGGCTGCTCATGGGCCTTTCATTTGAGCTCTGGTCAATAGTTATAGAAGTACGCTATGATCTGAGTCAGATGACTCATTTTGTTAGTTAGCAATGAATATTCTAAAGCTTACAAAAGAGTCATCTTAGAGTGAGATGACTCTTTTGTTAACTTGTTCATGAGCTTGTATGTCTCCAGCAAGTTTTTATGTAATATTAAAGAAATAAAGCGAAAGAAAGAAATTTGGTTAATTTTTTTATTTTTCAACTTTATTTTCTTGGTAAACGGGAGATTTTGTCGCTATTTTACTCTTTTTGCAAGAGGGAATATATATATATATTGTTTTTTAGGGCATGGATATAAATATTTTCAAAGCAGTAATATTTTTTGTTATGTTAGAAAAGGGCCTAATTAAACTAGTAAACTTCGGACAGAATTTTCAAAAAAGGAAAAGTGCAAAAGAGAAAAGGAAAATTCAAACACTTTTAATATTATAATGAAAATAATTGAAAACCAACCAAAAAAAAAAAAAGAAAAAAAAAGGAAAAGTGAAAGTGAAAGAAAGAAAAAGAAAAAGAAACAACCGAGCCATGTATGTAGACCCTATGATAGAAGAGAAAAGTGAAAAGAATAAAGGGATGAAAGGATTAATAAAGGGATTTTGACATGCAGATTGATAGAAGAGAAAAAATGAAAGAGGAGATTATTGGAGAGATTTTAAATCCTTTAAAACACTCAATTCTAATCTCTTTTAAATTAGAGAGATTGTTAAAAAACTGTATACCAAACATCATAAAAGAAACGACATTTTATTCATTTCTCATTAATCTCACCTAAATGATCTTTACATCCTTCATTCATCCCTATTTCTTCTCTTTCCTATCAAATATACCTCCAAGTACATATATACATTTTTTTTTTTTGAATTATTTACATAAATGTCTAAATTGAATATTATAATATTAAAATTATCTATTTTTTTCTTTTATTTACATAAATGGCTAAATTGATGCCTATAAAGACCACATTACCCTTTTATCAAGAATTGAGACTAAACAAATAAATAATTGATTAAAAAAGGAAGGAAAAAATCTCTAAAAAATGTAAAACTAAACAAATCTTTTATAAGAGGAAAAAAGACCATTTTACTTGCTTTATTATAAAGCAAAAAAGGACCATAACTAATATAAGTTATATGATACAAGAAAAAAAATCATTATAATAAATAATTGGTCATTAAAATAAAATTCACAATGTACATCTAAAAAATAAAATAGACATCGTAAAAAAATATGAAACACTTTAAAACCTTTTAAAAAAACGTCATAATGATATAGTAATACCATAAAGGAAAAAAGCATAACACATTTAAAAAAACATTATAATAATATAGTAATTATCATAAAGAAATAAATAATTTCATCGCACGTTTAAACTTTAGAAACTATTAAAACAATACCAATAATAATAAAAATAAATAAATAAATTATCACAATAATGTTACAATTATCATATAGAACCTAAATCGTAATAAAAAAATAGGTTTCTAAGAAATCTAAATCATACTTAAGAAATATATTTATTAAAAAAACCATAATTATACTAATAAGCCAATGATGTTAAATAAAGTAAAATGGCAAAATAGGTACTAAAAGCTGTTATTTTTTTTAAAAAAATGGACATTTATGTAATATTATCAAAAAAACAGACATATTTTAAAATGAGACTCTAAAAATATACTTTTTGTGTAATTATTTCTTTTTATTTTTTTTAAATACCACCCTTGAGAGAATATATGCATAAATGCTTCAAATGGGCATAATTCATGCATCAGGAAGTATTTCAGTTACAACTTACAAGCACATAAATTAAAATTAAATAAAAAAAAAAAAAACACTTTGGTTTTCTATAAAATTTTTTGTTAGTATACTATTTATGTACTTATTTATTGTATTTTAGTACTTTATATAGCCGTTAATCGTTCCTTCTACCATGCTTATCATTATATTTTGTACCTATTAATTCTACTATATTGCTTTCTTACGACATTGTAATACTTTTTTTTTTTAATTTGCGGTTGGAAAATTTAAAATTTTTGCATTTTTTTAAAAAAAAGAATTCGATAAATTGTTGTTAGACTATGTCTACCGACTCACGTTGTTTAATTAGTTGGACAATATTTTGAACAACATATTTGGAGAAAGGATGCGTGGTCCTATATTTGCAACCTCATATTGCAATACCTTTTACAGCTATTAATTGTTTTTAGAAATGTTCTGCTATGTACGTTATTCATCGTTGCTCTGTGACCAGGTCGTTGCTTAAGAGAATATCTCATTTTCCAGACATGTCGTTTGCAAAATATGGCGTCTCTTCTTAGTTCTTCTAGTTATTGCGTTTACAAGTAAATATCGTTTTCTCAATCCATTGTTGTTTCTTTACATAAATTTTGTCGTTTGTTAAACTTTTTTTTTTTTCCTTTGTTTATTATGTTGTGCAGCTGTGGCCATTTATAACGCAGCCGCTGTCCTTGTTAGGAATTGTCGTTTTCTACGAACTACTGTCGTTTATGGTAACATTGTCGTTTTGCGTAAATGTTTTTAACTTTTGTATATATATTGTCGCGTGTAGATAAATTGTCGTTGTTTCGTCATTTTTGTTTTCCTAATGTTGTCGTTTTTCTTAATTTTTGTTTTTCGTTGGATACATTGTCGTGTCCGTTTTATAATTTTATACATCTATACGAGACCTTCTCATTTCATCGTTCTTATTTTATATATGTGTCATTGCTTTTCAAAATCACCATCGTTTTGCGTTATTGTCGTTTTATAAACATATCATTGTTCCCGGGAAGACGACGTAGTTTTTCTCGACAAGTATTGTCCTTTCCACATTGTTGTCGTTTCAATTTTTACTGTCGTTTTCTAGTGAGGATGTCGTTTAAGGAATTGTGTTGACTGTATGAACTTATGCAAGTTTCTAATTAGATTTTTCCATTGTACAAACAACTTCAGCTGGTTCATCCAAGATTCACAGGAACATTCCGATTTCTCGTACTTGCGAACTGCAAATATTGCAATAAATTCTAAATATTGCTCTATTGTCTATCATGTCCAGCATGAATAAGATGCTGATGGAAGACAAAATTCAGTCGAATATGGTTCTTGATTTGTATACTCTGTGAAGTATATATTATATCATGGGAGCAGTAAATGAGGAAAAGAATTACTGAAAACGCCTTAAGAAAGGAGTTTAAGGTGATATATATCGATAGAATATAAGACCATTGTTCACCCATATGTTAATAGCTTAAAGTTTTCAGAATTGATTGATAAACTAATATGTTATATCTTATAAACTCCCACACCAAGACAACGACCCTTGAATGATTTTATAGGAAAATGATCTTTTTAAAGTTATTTGTACCAAGTTATTTATTTAATTATTTATTTATTTAAGAAAATGACTAATTTTTTTAAATGATACATCAATGGTAGATAAAGGACACTATTTATTCATCATTTATAAATTATTAGTTTGTCACTCATAAAACATCATAAAATTTAAATTTTTTTTTAAATAAAAAAGGTCATTTACCTAAAAAAACAAAAAACAAAAAAACAAAAAACTCAGTTTTTTTCTTCTAAGTAGTGGCCAAAAAAAGTTCATTATATTTAATTACTCTGTTGAAGATTGGATAGAGACACTAAAATCTATTTGCATTAATATATTTATCAATGTAGTTTGTATTTGGTTTGTTAGAAATGTGGGATAATTGAAAAGGTTTGATTATAACTTTTATGGAAAATTAAAAAAACAGAAAAAAATTCAGATTACATGACATGAGAATTTTCTTTTTAATTAAATCAAATGTGTATCTCATGAATCATTTTGTATGGGTCCCAATCTTCCAAACTGTCCTTAAAATAACCGATGAAATCTTTGTCAAATACCTTAATGTCCCTTTTTATATCAGATGGCTAAGAAAGCAATGCCATTTTTCTTTCACCTCACCAAACTTCATCTTTCCTGAGGAGAAAAGGCCACACCTCTCACTGGTATCAAGTTCGGCATCAATTCCGGTCGACTTGAGCTGTGATCATGGTGAAGAAGCGTCATGATCATGGTTCTTTGCTCTTTGTTTAATGGACCAAACAATGAAACTTTCATCGGTTCAATTGAGGACTTGATCGATGAGGAACACCCTCTAACCTATCGGAGCTATCGGTATGCAGAGTTTATTGAGGAATTCTCAAGGCAACAAGGAACAATGCGAGTGGTCAAGTAAGTTTTCGAGTTGCAGCAAGAAAGGCCATGAGCTATAGGGTTGGCAATGGGGCGGGCCGGGTGTGGGTATGCCTTCTCCCATCTTCATACCCACCTCTCTTTTTACCCTTCATACCCGCTCCCATACCTGCCTAAGTTAATGCGGGTGTGAGAATAGGTAATACCTACTGGGGTGTTATATCCGTAACCTATCCATTTATCCATCATGAATTATTAAAAAAATAAAAATAACTTCTAATAAAGTTTTCATAAATCTTAATAACATAGTCATAATTGAAAATGAAATTGAAATATTAAAAACAAATCCAAACTTCAGAAATCAATAAAACTAAATTCATAAAGTAAATTAAAGCATTAAAATTTTAACTTCATTTTTCTTATTCTATTATAAGGGAATATATGCAGGATAGGTGCGGGAATGGGGGAGCTTCCTCCACCCCTGTCTTGCACCTGCGTGGATAGTTAATCTTAACCCCCATGCCCACTCCTACACCCATATACTATCCCCCATACCCGTCCCTCATGGAACGGGTGCCCATACCCGTTGGTAAAATTGTAATCACCAATGAGCTACTACTTGACTATAATATTGTCTTTAATTACAAAAAGCCTTGAGTTTTTATGATATGAACTTGTAATAGACGTGTGTTCTCTCTCTGCAATAAACCATGAAGCCATAGACGTCAGACACAAGCCATTTGTTTCTTGTTAATTTGTTTGTATGTCTTCTTTTATTTTTCCAGAGTAGAGTTTACTATAAAGTGGGCATTCAGTCTAAAATTATCATCAGCCATAAATATAAAGGATCATATATTAACTTGTTTTAAGTAGAGAATCTTCCATAAACAGTGGAAAATCATATTTTGAATACTCTGTATCGGTCTTTTTTTTTCAATTAAACAAGGAGATTCCTCTTTGAATGTTATCCACTTTTTGGAGAGGACGTATAATACCAGGCTAACTTTTCATGTTACCCTTTCATGTCGTTTGTTTTCATTTTTTTTGTTTTTCTCTTGTTGGTGAACTGTTCACGTCGTTGCTCAAGTCATTGTCAGTTTCGTGCCTCTGTCGGCTTTCAACTAGCTGTTGTTCCAATTTTTTGTCGTTTCTTTGTTGTTGTCGTTTATTATTCTTTTGCAGTTTTTACTTGGTTGCCGTTTCCTCCTTTCCTGTTGTTTTCCTTAAAAAAAATAAAAATAAAAATAACCGTTTTAATTTTTCCATCTCCTAGTTCTCTTTTCTTCCTCCATCTAACTTTTTGTGGTGGTTTTTATTGCTCCAATCGTTTTCTTTTTCCATCTTATTTGTATTTTCTGTGTTCTTTCTGTCATTCCAACATTCACACTGCTTCGTTGTCGTTTTTCACTTTTATTGTCGTTTGTTTGTCCGTCTTTTTTACTTTTGTCATGGGTTCAATCGTCGTTGTCCGTCTCATTTTTTTTGTTTGTCGTTTTCTAATGCCTATCTTTTTCCCTTTATTTCGTTTTTCTGGTTGTCGTTTTTAGCGATGGAGTAACGATATACAAAATACCACTAGTTAAAGACAGCCACATTATGTCGTACACTAGCATGCATGCCTCACTCAGCTACATCAACAGAGCCATTGTCAAACTTATTTCATCGCAAACAAAAAATAAAAAATGAAAAATGAAAAAACAAAGAAGAAGAAGCCATGTTCTCACATTGGAACGTTTTAGCGTATCCTACCATCATAAGGAACTTGTAGCTCAAAGAAATGCAAATATTGAATTTACAAGAAATGAATAAACTCAATTAAAAACCTGTAGTCAATAAATTGAACAAAATATATAAGTTAGGATAGAATTTGGATTTGCTGTATTTAAATATAGACGAAAAGAAAATCCATTAAATTCTAATAGGAGTAGCCATTTCAGAATCTTTTTTTTAAAACAATATCTACTAGTTGTCTAACGTTTCAGTTTTAACACGTTGTCTATGGCATAGGAGAGGACCATGATCGTTGTTTTCTTCTTAGTCAGAAGATATCACAAGCTTCTGAGGAGTACGTGTTGATCATGCGACTGTTATTTTTTAAGCAGATGTTGTTTCCATTTTGTTGTCGTTTCATGATTTCGTTGTCGTTTCCTTGCTCCAGTCATTTTTCTTTCCTTTGTAGGTTTTACATTTCTTGTTGCGCTAATTTTGTTGTAGTTTCTTCTTCTCATTTTCTATTTGATTTTTTTTTTTTGTCTTTCCGCTCTGTTCGTTATCGTTTCCTTGTCTCCTCTCATTTCGTAGTCGTTTCAAGTTTTTTATGTTTGCTTTCGTAAATCTTGTCGTTTTCTCTTCCTTTTGTAATCTCCTCTCGTGCTGTTTACGCCCCTTTTCTTTTTTCTTTTTTTAAACCTTTTTGTCATTTATTTCTTTCTTGTAGTGAACAATTTTGTTGTCACCTTTAGCCTTTGTTTGGTAAGGTGGAAAAGGGAGAGGAAGGAATGGAAATGAGGGATTTTAAAGAGGAAAATAAATTTTTGGTTGTTTGGTAGGGTGGAAAATGGGTAGGAAAGGAAAATGTAAATCCATAGGTCCAATAATATTTTAATCTTTCCAACATTAGAAAGAAAACAAGAGGGAAAAGTTTGGCTAAAAAAATAGTCAATTAAATCACTATTTTGACCTTACTCTCTCGTTATCTTCTAATTTCTATTGGGTTACAATTGTAAAACACATTAGATTAGATATTTTCTTTTCTTTTCTTTTCTTTTTCTTTTCTACCTAACAACATGACAGAAAACCATATTTTTTCCTTTTTATTTCCTTCTCTTAGGTATTTTACTTTTCCTTCCTCTCTATTTTCCATCCCACGTACCAAACAAACATAGCATGATGTTCCATTGCTGTCGTTCCTTGCTTTTTGTCGTTTTCTAGTTCTTGCTGTTTTCCCATTTCGTATTGCCGTCTTTTTTAGAAGACACTTCTTATTGCTGTTGTTTTCTGTCGTTCTAATATTTTCTTGATACTGTTGTTTTTCTGACTAATTGTTGTTTTAGCTCTTGTTGTTGTTTCATCCCTTCTTATGGTTTTTACATTTATTGTCGTTTATTTTTTTTCCTCGCCCTTTTCAATTTTGTTATCTGTTCAACTTTGGTTGATCTCTACATGATTTTTTTTTAATCGCTTCTTATGTATATGGGTGCTTTTTTAGTCCTTGCAGTCTGCCCATTACTTTTTAATTTTGGGGGCTAAGCCACTGATGAATAGTTCTATTGGGCCTCCAGTTTTTCATCCTCTCGTGTTACGACCTTTTCTACCCTTCCTTATTTCCCTGTCGTTTCATTGGTGCTTCGCTTTCCAGTCGTTTCTCCATTTCTTGTCGTCTGTGACTGTGGTAACCGCTTCTTCCTATCTCGTCGTCTATCAAGTCTCTCTCTTAAATGGTACGAACACTTGAATATGCTGGGTGGGCAGAGGATGTCATGCAGGTCGGAGACAGAGTCGGCATTGACGGCGCGGCAGAGATCCTGCTGCCCTTTGCTTCCTGCGACGCTCCTCCCTGCTTCCTGCCTCCTGCCACCTGCCCTCCTCCTCCTTCTCCGCTCCCCTATCCCCGGGTCCCCACCCCATTTCTACAACTCCCTCTCTTCTCCGCCACTTCTAGTGGGCCCCATCAAAACCCTTCCAGGATCTTCGTCCCCCTACTCACAGTGGGCCCCATCAGGATCAACAAATTTCCACTTGGGCTTTCTGCTCCATTTCATTCTAAGGAGGAAGAAGGAAATAAAATATTTTAAATACGAGATAGAAAATTATAGTATAATTTTTGAAGTAGTGAAAATTATAGCATATTTTGAATTTAATTACGGTAAAATACCAAAACTACCCTCCTCTTCCTTCACGCACCTAGTCATCATCTCCATGTTCGCTAGACTTCAGAACCTCGCCGGATTCATAGTTGCGTCATGAAGAGTCGCCGGCATCGTCCGTGCAACCTTCAGGAAGTGGGACTATCGCGATTGTTGACCTCAGCGTCGTCAGCTAGGACGCCAACGTCAGCCTGTAAACGTCATCGTCGAAATCGCAATGAGCTCCTGGCAAACCTTCGGCATTTGTCATCTCCGAGAGGAATCTTCGGCATCTCCGCGAGAAAATCTTGGACCTCGGGAGGCGCCCCTTCACTACCGACGACAAACTCGTTCCGACGTGGGTCTCTTTTTGGAACGCACGGCAGTGCGATCTCCCACACAACGATGTCGCCTCCTTCTAGCGGCGACGACGGTCCGGCACGACGGCGACAAGTCCAGCGCCGATCTCTGGTTGTCTCCGACGAGATCGAGGGTGAAATTGACTTGGGGTTTTTTTTTTTTTTAATTTAAATTTACGGGTTAGGTTTTCTAATTTTCAGGGCTAATTTATGGTTTTTTTAAATCTACATTTCACTTGGTAAATACAAATAATATTTAATAAATCCAATATTTACTGGTATTTTAATCTAAAAAACAAAACCCGATGTTTCCGAGTAAATCCGGTATTTTCAAGTAAATTCGATAATTCTAAATAAAAATCTTTTAGATGTTTCATGAGACTATGATAATTCCAAGTAAATCTAGTATTTTTAATATATTTTTAATATATTATATTTCATTAAAATATGATATTTTTAAATAAATACGATATTTTTAGCAAATATGATAATTTTAAATAAAAATTTTTTCAATATTTTAATAAAATACGGTGTTTTCAAGTAAATCTGACATTTTGAAAGCATTTTCAATTAAAATATGGCATTTTCGGATAAATCCGGTATTTTCAAGTAAATCTGGTATTTTTAAATTCAAATTGTTTGGATATTTACATAATAGACTGTATTTCTAAATAAATCTGATATTTATAATATAATTTTTAATTAATTATATTTTGTTAAAATATGATATTTTCAAGTAAATCTGATATTTTTAAATTTTTCAATATTTAATTAAAATACGTTATTAACTTTGATATTTCCAAAATATTTTTAGTTATTATATTTCATTAAAATACGATATTTTCAAATAAATCTGATATTTTCAAGTAAATCCAGTATTTTCAAATAAATTTATTTTATATTTCGATAAAATAAGGTATTTCCAAGTAAATCAGATCCTTTCAAAATATTTTCAATTAATTACGTTTCATTAAAATATGGTATTTTTCATGTAAATTTGGTATTTATAAGTAAATCTGATATTTTCAAATACAAATCTTTTGGAAATATAAATAAAATACACTATTTCCAAGTAAATCAAGTATTTCCAAATATTTTCAATTAATTATGTTTCTTTAAAGTATGGTATTTTCATGTAAATTCAATATTTTCAAATACAAACTTTTTTAAATATCTACATAAAATACGGTATTTTCAAGTAAATCCGATATTTCCAAAATCAGGTATTTTTCTTAATTTTATAAAGTAAATATATTAACTAGTTACCCCTATATTTTTAAAATTTTCATAACATCCTCTACCCAAAATCTAACCCAAAACCCTATATCTAATTTCTCGAAACAATAGTTACCGCTGTCACGGTCATCGCCACCACAGCCATCATCACCACAACTACCGTTGCCAAGTGTCAAAGCTCGATCTGTTTGCCAACAAAGAAAGAGAGCTCACGACCTTCACCACCGCCAGCGTAATCGCCCGTTGCCGGAGATTGCATATGACAATCATCAATCCTTTAAAGGAAAAAAAGGTAAGTTGTATAGTCTCACATCGTTTGAAAATGGATATATGTGATAGTTCATAAGTAAAGAGATCACGTCTTAATGGTATAAGGCATTTTTGAGGTGAGCCCAAATGCAAAGCTGTGCGAGCACGACGTCTAAAGTGAATAATAGCATATAAAAAGGAGATATAGGTTGTTACATTGCAACTCCATCGCATGGAAGAACGCAACACCTCGCCGGAAACTGTCACAAATCCAACCATACGTGCAACAAAATACCAACAAAACCAGAGAAGAGATCCATCGAGGCAATCTCTCTACATTCTCATTGTTGGTTTCATGATCCCGATATCATACAAAACCAAAGAAGAGATCCATCGAGGCAATCTCTCCACATTCTCATTGCTGGCTTCACGATCCCGATATCATACAAAACCAAAGAAGAGATCCATCGAGGCATTCTCTCCACATTCTCATTGCTGGCTTCACGATCCCAATATCATCACTTGATCTGCTGGAGAGCGCAACAGTCTATCACCATTGTAGAGCCCACGATCGAACAACAACGGGAGAGAGAGAGAGAGTGAGTGATATCTCCACCACCATTCGACGTCGAGATAGCAATGATCACTCCATTGCCGATGCATCATCCAGCTACAATCAACGAGAAAGAGAGACAGATGAGATAAGGGGGAAGAGAGAGAGAAGTGAGAGAAAAAGGAAATGGAATATGTGGAGGGAGACATGGGTAGAATTGGAATTAAGAAAAAAATTAAAATTAAAATATGCTAGAATTTACCATCATTTTAAGAATATGTTATAATTTTCACAAATATCTTTCAAATATGCCATTTGTTACTATTTCCCTTCTTTCAAATCCATCACATTAGGCCTATTTAGCTTTGCAGGTGGGTTTTTGTTGGGGGTTTTTTGAGGATTGCCCCTAAGAAGCACACTGATTTTTGCCCTCCTATAATGTCAAATATAAAGTTATTTTAGAGCAAAAATCTGAATGGTGAGATAAAAATCCTAAACATATGTATTAAAGGGGCTATTTCCTCTTTTTCTCTTATTTGTTCATCCATGGGAACCAACTCAAGGGAAAACAATAATAAATAGAATTTTCATGAAAATAATTGAAATAAATAGTAAAATTAAAAAATATTTAAGATTAATACTAAATATATTAGGTAAACGGAAAATTTAATAAAGAAACAATAGTGTTATTTTAATTAAAAAATGAATGAATTTGAATTCTATATTTTGTGATAAAATTCTATATGAAATTTACCATTACGTTATGTGAAATTTATTTTATAATCATCAATTTTACTAAAAATAAATAAATTATTTACTTGGAAAAATTATTATTTAATACTATTTAATATTCTCTCCAAATATTGTTAAAATCTGTTATTCCTTCGATTAATTATGTAAGAACTAAAAACTTTCTTATTTTTTCCCCTCAAGAGGAAGAGGTGATTGATACGGGGTTTTTCTTCTCCGTTTTTGTGGAGCCCAATGCAAACATATCAAATCAAAAGATGCTCTTCTGGCCGTCAGATTCGGAGTCTAATCTCTGATGCTAACGCCCTCTTCTTTATTACATCTAGCTGATGAGAAAATAAAAAAACAGGAAGAGTCCAATCTTGAACCTTCCTTCCCCCAAGGGCCAAGTTGAAAGGACGCTATCTGATATCCTTGTCTCCAAACAACGGTGCTCCATCCCAGATCTTCTGATTCACTTTTGCCACGTGTCCTTCCTGGACATCTGATCATTTATTTTTTGTTTTCTGACTACTACCGCCAAATGAAAATATGCTCCTCTACTTGGAAAAACACTACCATACCCCACGTCCATTTCTGGACCGGCATATCTCTCTCTCTCTCTCTTAAATAGAAAAGAAAACTCTCATTAATCGAGCAAGAACAAAGATTTGATAAATCACTAATATCACTAAGCTTTGGTTTGTTTTCACTCATTCGAGATAAAATTATTTAGGCCTTGTTTGATAATTTAACTCAAATTATATTTTTTTATTTTAGTTTTTTTTTTTTTTTGAAAATATTTTAATTTTTTTTTT
Source organism: Ficus microcarpa (assembly GCA_025413485.1). Taxonomy (NCBI): domain Eukaryota; kingdom Viridiplantae; phylum Streptophyta; class Magnoliopsida; order Rosales; family Moraceae; genus Ficus; species Ficus microcarpa. The sequence continues at coordinate 3,219,787 of CM046385.1, read as the reverse complement.
CTGAAAAAGTTTTTATCTTTTTAAAAAGTCAACAAAAATTTTCAACTCAAACGTACTTTTTCAACTCAAACTCATTTACCAAACGGACTATATTTAGTTTATCGGTTAGAGATAAAATTTTTAAATTGGAGTTGATTAATTTTTAAAAAATTAATTATAATTTATATTGACTTTTCATAAAATTTAGATAAAAATTTTAAGTCGAGACCTGAATTCTAAATGCAACCTAAGTAAGTGCGAACTTTACATATCAACAACTAATCTTGAAATTAATACTATGATTCCATCATAACAAATATTATGGGAAATAATATCTAAGCTGCATGACCATGCTACAACTATATATATATATATATTATGTATCAGTATTACCGTCAGAAATAAAGAATATGCCTAATAAACTTCATATTATATCCGTTAATATGTGTCTGTACAATTTGAATTATAGGTGGGACCACCATCCAAATATCTGATCATATATTTAAGCCAGCCGAGTTTTCTCTGCAATCCATTTGAGAGCTGTTCCTTATTCGCGAACTAAATAGCTATAGTCCCTATACATCTCAATCTTCTTGCCTTGTTCCCTCATATATACAAACATACATATTTATTTACCTATATATGTATATTCCAGGACAACCAGGCTATGGCTAGTTTTTTCAAGGCACATTATAATGACTTATATCATCCGTGAGTGCATATATAATGTGTGTGTGTGTGTATATATATGTTATATATTTATGTATATAGAGAGCTGGAGGAGATGAGAGCTAAAGAGAAGAAAAAGGGGAAAATGGGATTGGGGGACCATTGGCCGACCATTGTACTGAACATAGAACTTCTAAAAGTAGGAGTGGCCGAAATATTATGGCCATTTTAAGCTCAAAAAAAAAAAAAAAAAAAAGCCCAACCACCCAAGCTCCTCTAATGCAGTAATTGCCATTGTCCAGGAAAAAAAAAAAAAAAGCAGCCATCGCTTTTGCACGCGTCCTGCTCTCTTCCCTCCCCTCTCTCTCTCTCTCTTTTAAATTAAAATCTATGGATGATTGGCTCATATTTGACACACACTTTCTGATGCCCTAATTTACTACTCACAGTAAATTACTGTGAACATAATTATTTAATAATTTGCAATAATATTACTTAATTAATATTAGGGGGAAAGTTAATATAATTAATGGGATAATCATAAAAAGGTCTTCAAACAAAGTCAACTATAAGTAATACACGGGGCAGCCGCAATATTAAGAGCAGAGACGAGGGAAGAGGGCTAGTTAATTGCAATGCCCTAGGAGTCTAGTCTAGGAGAAAGATGTGGATAGTTAAGAAAAGGGTTTTGGCTTTTTTGGCTTTTTGGAAATTGGACGTACAAAGTTGAGACTTGGGAGTTGGGACACCGAACAAAATATCGTTAAATTTTTTTAAAACTTTAAAACTTAAAAATTAAAATAAACAAAAAGGAAGAAGAACACACGTGGCGCATGATTGGTGGTGGAGTGCGGGAGGCAAATCCTGACAGTGTATCCACTAGAAAGTAACGTGTCCTTATTCTTGAGTGAGTAAGTTGGACATTGGCATAAATTTTGCCACTCAGAAAGCTGGGGGAATTAACTAGTTGGCAAAGAAAGGAACCATTTCTACTTTGGTTTTTTCTTGTTGAAGGTTTTAAACTTTACAAATATATAGATACGTTTTTATTATACTTATACCATCATGTGTTCATCAATATATATATATATATGTATTTATATACAATCAAGATATTGGCCCTCCACATATTAATACATTCACAATTTCACACAAGCGCGTAAAACATTCAATTTCTACGAAATGTCATGTAACTAATATATATATACACGTGCATGTTATTAATGTTCTTGTTAAGGATAAAAAAAAATATGACTATCAGTTTGTAAAAATATATATAATAATAATAGACATATAACGATAAAAAGAAACTCAATCTCTAGAATCAAGATCTCTTGTCATGGAGTTTCTGTCATTGGCTATCACTTCAAATTCTAATAATGTCATGCACAATATCTGAATTTAAGAATTTAGTCACATAAAAAATGCTAAATATTTAAAATTCTTAAATAAATTGATGAACTATTAAAAACCTGTTAATGGGACAGCCTTTGAGACAGGAAAATGAAACAGCAGATCTAAACTCCAATATGTAATTAACTAGCTAACAATCTTGAATTCAAATCCGAAAAAGTTCAAACAAGCAACACTGATTCATTATTCAATACAAAAATGATGACAACGAAAATAGCACTATTTTACAAAGACATATTAATAGTAAAAAGAAACTTAAGTCCCGCGTTACAAAAATTTAATAATAACAACATTGACAAATAAGGTATGTTAGCTAAATATATTACAAAAGTAAGGTTTTTTAATGGAATTTGTTTACAAAGCAAGGTTTTTTATGGAATTTATTCTAGATTATGAGTTTCAAAAAAATGGTTTACACAGTTTTCTTATGACATCAGTTTTTGTTTGTTCTTTATCTCATCAGTTGGCCATATGGTACTTTGACATTATGAATGGTTTATGCATTTTTATGTATTTGACATTCTTGTAATCTGTTGCTTTTATTTTTATTAATAACTAGTATTAGTAGAGAGCTTAGTGTGTGGGATGGGATTGCTAACAAATATCAATCTAGTTAGACTGTGTTAGTTTTCCCTCTCATCATTTTGATTAATATATCTATATATTATATACATATATAGTAGAGTTGACAGCAAGGGAATTAATTAAATGAGTCGAAATGAAAAAAAAAAAAAAAAAAAGAGGCGTGCTCAACTTTGTCCACGTACACTCCTTAATGCTATAAATCGAAACATTGGTTTCATAATTGTCGTATCAATGATCATATCGGGAGTACTGCAATCAAGTATTGTGTCGTTAAGAAAGCATATATAGAGAACAACCTTTCGTGTTTTAGTTTTAGCTTTTTTTTAGAATATCGGTTTGAAATGAAACTTTTAGATTGAAATTGATTGATTTTTCAAAAACTAGTTACTAATTTTCTTTATTAGCTTTTCAGAAAAATATAAAAATTGATATGAAAAATTTAGATCTAATTTGGATTGAGAGTCAAACAAAAGCTAAATAATGTGAGTATACATACATTTATGCACACATATATGTAAGATCATGAAGGTGACAGAACAGTGGGAGCTGGGGCAAGGTGTTGTCAGATAGAAGGAATGATGGGCCTTGAGGCCATGCAAGCATGCATGCATGCATACATTAGAAGCAGGGGATTAAGATTTTTTTAGGGATTAGGAGAGTTTAAAAGGAATTAATAGATAGGACCAGAGTTTCAATAAACAGGAGGAGGAGACAAAGTTAATTAAATCGAATAACGCTATACGTAGCTAGTGTTAAATTCTAGCAGAGGCTTTATTGTCGGGGGTTTCAGTGGGAAAGATCATAACAACAAATATATATACATAAACAAAATATATAGATAGCGAAGAGATTTGGGGACAAATTGATCAGGAATTGTCTGTGACAACTGTGAGTTTGCAGTCGCGTTTTTTCATATATTATGAATATATATCTCCACAGAAAGTTGTACGCACCTGCTTGTTTGCATATCTGATATCTGATAATCTGATAATAATAAATAGAATAATACTGTGGTGTTGAGAAAGTGCCAGGCCAGTTGGTTCTTACCAAAGTCAATTAATTTTTTTTTTTTTTTGGTTCCTCTCTACCGTCTATAGCTAGATTTAATGTCTTTTAATTGTTACGTAAAATAATACATAGTAATAAGAGTTGTATATATATATATGACGCGTTCGATATACTCTTTTTTCTGGTGGAAAATGTGTCGAAATTAATGAACCCGCGTCACCTCTTCGGCCCTACAAAAAATAACTTTAGTCAGTGGGGCTAATAAACATATCAATTTAATGTTTTTGAAAATGGTTTCAAACATCTCTCGTAAGACTAAAATTTGAATTAAATCTCTCATTTGCTATGTCAACGCCAACAAGATTACAATCTTAACTGGTGATACATGTAGTTGTTACAAATTTACACAAAGTTATTATGTCTCGCAATCATAGAATAAAAAACAAAACTTGAAACGTTAATTTAGTAGCCTTTGTATCAACTCAAAGCAATTTGAAAATATCTCTTATTAATTTTCTGAAAAATTGTAGTAACATATTGTGACGTTGGCCCAACAAGAAAAACTTTGCTCGTGTTCAATGGAGGAATCATTTTATGAGGTTCAGAGTGAGGACGTTCGCTCCAACTGCTATTTATTTATTTGTTTTTTAAAAATAATTTCAAAAAAATTATGATTTTTGTTTGTTTGTTTGTTTTGACCCTACCGATATAAATTTTTTTCGTATATTTTTTTTACAATTTCAAAAAATAATTAATACAGATACTCATTGAAGTTGAAACTTGATTCCGTCACTGCTCATATTTGCTATGAAGGACTTTAGCTACGTCAATAAAATCCAAGGTGCGAGGGTAATTAACCTTATGTCTCTTGTTTGACTTTCGGTGTCTATAATATATATATATATATATATATATATAATAAAAGCAAAGTAAGAGAGAATTCGAGACAAAAGCATTGATGTGAGTTTTAATTACCAATAACTTTTCATTGTGTGATCCTAACAAGTTGAAAAAAAGTTTGTTGGTCAGAGAGAAATGTAAAAAATTCAAATATGCAACAGATAAATAATTAAACTGTCAACCATATATTATGAATTATATGTCCTTTGGGGAAGGTTTGGCATAATTAAAAAAGTATACACATTATTGAACTTGGTCTTAAATGATCAGTCCACAATTTTAATTAGGTGATATTAATTTGCTTAGCCAAGATTGATCTATTAGCAAATTATTCGGTTTAGATTTCTATTGCTTTGATTTGAAATTACTTATTCCAAACATGTACCCTTGCATAAATAAATAATAACAAGCAAGAACTTTCTATGATAAATTATCCTTAACGATAGGGCTTTTTTTTTTTTAAATTTTATTTCAAAGAATCGATAGTGCATGTTTATGATTATGTTAAATTTCATTAATATAATTAAGAACATGAAATAAAATCTCCACTAATTTATTAAAAGAAAGAAAAAATAAATTCAAAATCAAGCCTCATCATCTAAGATAAATAATATTTTAATATGTTGAAAAAAACTGAAATTAAAATAGTCTGATATAGATCTTGCAGTTCAAAAATATAACTCTACTAGTAGTCTGATACAATAACTTATATCGCCTCAGTTTGAAAAAAAAATTTAAAAATAAAAAGTCTCTACTTTTGGGTCTACATATGTTTGAAACTTTTGACGATCAATTAATCATCCACTCCTTTAATCAATTTCATATTCTTCATATATAAAATTAGTGCTCTGTTTGACAATGCAAAACAAAAACAAAAACCAAAAAAACAAAGAAAGAAAACCCAAAAAAAAAATGGTAATTACTTTAGCAGGAAGTGAGGATTTTTAATGATATATAAGCGCCTACAAGTTCTTTTTCGATCAATAATTTTTTGAAAGTTATAATTTAATGAGATGTACTTGACTAATTTTCTCTATACATTCTTCTGTTCGATCTGTCTGATGAGAAATGATTGTGTGTTTACTTATATAAAAACAATAAATTAAAAAAAAAAAAGGAAGAAGAAAGAAAAGAAAAAGGTGAAGCTGACATATAGAAAATTGCAATGCACTAGGTCATGAATGTGATTCCTTAACTTAAGATTGTTAGTGCATGCGTGTTCTTCACTGCTGTCCAGTGTCCATGCAAGCTCTGCACTTGGCTTTAATTTCCTAATTTTTCTTCCTATTTTCTCTTCTGACTTTACAGTGATATCCAACATGTACGTGGGAGCTCCTCTTTCTGACACTCTGAAGTCAGAACAGGCGATATCTTCTTCTTCTTTCTTTTTTTTTCTATTTATTTTTATTATAAGCCAGTCGGTTCATTCCCTCAAAAAAAAAAAAAAAAAAAAGGCCAGTCGGTTCAAAACAATATCAGACAAAAAACAAATAGACATATATATAAGAAATTAATATAATAATGCTCGATTGATGTGGAACCCCACAATTAATATTTCTCATCTCCAACAAAAAAACAGAAATTTATGAGAAAGGAGAAAATTTCAGGTTTTGTAGAGATTTTTAGAAGTGATTTTTTACTTTCTGAAAGTCATTTTTGGATTCCTGGATGTAAATGAAGTTTTTAAAAGTGTTTTAATAATATGTGAAAAGATTTTATAGCTTCTGGGGAGAAAAAAAAAAAAAAAAAAGGAACTCTTCTATATCATCCTTAGATGCTCTTGCTATTTATTAAAGTGCAGGTCCCACACAAATAAGAAAGACCCACCTTTACTCACCCCTTGTTTTGAAGATTGGTTTAATTTCGGAAATTGAAAAATTTTTGTAAAAAAATAATTTTTTAATTTTTATTATAATTTTCTTATTTTAAAAAATAAAATTATCTTATTTTTAAATTTATTTTGTATAATATTAAAAAAAAAGAAATAATTTTTTTGAAATTTTTTCACAATATAATATATTTAACATTTTTTTTTCTTATTTCAATCAATCTTTTACTTTTAATAATAAAGTTTTTTTTATTCATCTAAACACTATTTTATTCTCAAAATAAAAAAAATTTTCTTTTTAAAATAAGAATTAAAAAAAAAAAAGACTATACATGATCAAATACAGAATTATGTACGCTCTCGTTTTGAGCATGCATTAAGCTGGGGAAATTTTTTTTTTTTTATGATAAATATATATATTAACAAATAAATAAATAAATAAATAGGTTTTGTTTTCAAGGAGGTAAACCAAAAAGACAGAGAAAGATAGAGCTAGAGAAAAGAAACATACACGTACAGGTCTCAGAGGCAGACAGGCAAATTGATACTGGTCTCTTCCCAAGATCTTCTATTTTCTTCTTTTGTTTGAATTTGGACTTTTGCGTCGTAGATACTTTTTCTTAAAAATAATTCTTAAATAATATAAAAAAAATGGGATACTGATTTTTAGTTTAGATTTGAATTTGAGTTAAATTAAATTATTGTTAAATAATAAAAACATTCAAACATTTTAATCTAATACTAACCGTCCAATCAAATACTTTTTACATTTAAATACAATAATAATAATTATAGTAGTTCATCTAAAGGAGACTATACATAATATTCTTCTAAACTTACTAATGGATTGGTTCGGCACTTTGATATCATCATAAAATACAATCATATAAGTGTTGGACTGAGAAAATATATTGTTATTATGTAACTTATTCGATCTTCTCAGTGATATATACATGGTAAGCTGGGTTGACATTGATGAATGTGTGTGTGTAAAAATACATTATGCTCCGTTTGGTGAAATATCTTAAACTCAAATTTTTCACCTCAGTTTTTATTTTTTTTGAAAAGTCAATAAAAATTATAACTAATTTTTAAAAAGTTAACCAACTTAAATTTAAAAATTTCAACTCAAATTGTTTCACCAAACGAACTCTTAGAGGGTATTTGGTATTTGGGTTTGAGTTGAAAATTTTAAGTTTCAATAGTAATTTTTGTTGACTTTTCAGAAAAGACAAAAAACTTTTTCAGAAAAAGATAAAAAAAATAAAGTTTAACTTGAGTTAAACTGTATTATGCCAAACACCCCTTTATAGTTTGTTTGGACACTCAAGTTTAACTTGAATTAAATTGTATTGTTTTTATCTTTTTTAAAAAATTAATAAAAATTATTATTTAAACTTAAAAATCTTAAATTAAACTCATTCACCGAACATCATTTTTATATTCGAACTTGAACATAAAAACATAGCATAGTAATAGAATAAAAATGGGATTAGAGGGGCATACTGGTGCATATCAACCAAAAAAAAAAAAAAAAAAACAATTATAAATATATGGTTTTGTAATAGTTGTCAGAGATTGCCATAAATTGAAAGGGGAGCAAAATGAAGGGTCAACAGTGATAATACCACGCGTTGCTCATGATACTGACGACCAAAACAGGGTATTTCGTGATGTTATATATGTTGAGCTTTTCTAAGTCGGGTTTCATAGGTAGGTCGGGTTAGACCTCTAGGGTTTGCCTGGACATTTTGATCGGATCTCAAAAAGTCAGGAGACTACTCTTCTTCTCCTTCTGTTTCAACACATATATATGTATAGATATTATTTGTTCTCTTCTTAAATTAATATAAATGGTTCTGTTTACGTACCGGTAAAAAAATTACATAATAAACAAACAAATAAATCTCTGGTTAATTAGGGTTTTCACTTGTTATTACCCAGAGGACACGAGTCAGAGCAACTTGTACTCATGACATAAGCATGCTTTCTCATATAAATCCTCAGCTTAATTACTTTGCCAATCAAGTAACTTTTCTCTGTATTCAGTTTCCTTTTCAAGCGCAACAACTGGCTTTATTCAATATTTTTTTTACATGATTTAATGACATAATTAATTAAGTCATGATTGTGAAAAGAAGAAATTAAAAAGGGAATTAATAGTTTTTAATTATCTACAATATATATACGTTCCTTCAAAAAAGTACAATATACCAGCGATATCTGTTTATAAATATAGTTGCTTTCACTGTTTAGGTTTGGAGACATAATGGTTAACTGTTTCTACGTCGTGGACTTTTTGTTGACGAACTGTGGATAAATACAAATCAGTTCTTCATTGTTTATGAGATGAGATCGGGAAAGTGTGGGAAAAAACGGAAAATTTAATAATAAAGAAAGGGCTCGATGAATTACATGCATTGCGTGAGAACTAAAAAATATAAATATATAAATTAATTGGACAACACTCGTGAATAAAAATGAGATAGAGAAACAAAATAAAATATAAATAAATGAAAAATAAAAAAATTTAAAAAATTATCATAACTGTGAGGCAATGACTTTTTATAGTTGATTTATAGTTAAAAGATAAAAGATATATATAAACCAAACCAAAATGTGTTTGGATGTAAGAATATTCTCTCGTACCACATCCAAATAGTTTCTTGTATCTTTCTAATAAATAATTTGTGTTAATTAATTGGTTTATTTGTAACTTTGTATAAAATTATATGTAACAATTTGGAATTACAGACATAATCTAGTGATAATTCTAACGTTACTCTACATAATTCGAATCTCCCTACGTCTAAGTTTAAAAAAACAAATTATGTGTAACACGATAATATTATAGCATGCTCATTGAGTACCGTTGATGTAAAAAACAAATATTATAAGTAAATGTTATAAGAAAATCGATTGGTTTTTACAATTATAACGCATAAAAAAATGATAAATTCAACGGTTGAATAAAAGAGTATACACATACAAGTTATATATGTATGTGTAGATAATGGCGGAGGCAGAGGGAGGGGTTTGTGACACTGAAATTTTTTGTTCTTTAAATTTTATCCTAAAATTTTTTTCTAATTTTTATAATTTGCTCCCACTAAAAATAAAATATTCTTATATAGTTTCTATCTTGTCCCTACTAAAAATAAAAAATTCCACATCCCCCATTAATATTAATTCCGATAAAAAAAAGTTTCTACTTTTATTATTTTATCCCCGCTAAAATTAAAAATCATCACATAAATATACTAAAATAAAAAATTCTTACATAATCCCTATTAAAATTTATTTTATCTTTAAAAAAAAAAAGTATACATCGTCACTAAAAAAGATTCCTAGCTTCGTCCCTGGATAATGGGGATGGTCATGGTGGAACTCTTGCTACAAAATCTGAACATGCATCCTAAACTAAAATATCCAAGGAAAAGTGTGATTCTTCTCTTTTTGTGGAAGTGTTCCAATGTAAATATGACGGGGAAAATAGTATTTGACAAAAAGGAAAAGTTTTACACTCAGCTGGGTAATTTGGGTGTGTGGATATACATATATATGTACGTATAGTACACATTGCGTTTGGTTGCAGTTCATGAATCATGAGCAAGGTACAAAAGAATCGAGCTTCAAGGTTCAACTATATTTATATTTTTCGTGTTAAAATATATCTGATGTCTACAACAGTGAAGAAGGACTTGGATCGGGATATTTGCTGCTCATGACGAATAGAAGAGAATCTTTTCGAAGCTGCAATTATTGTGAAAGCTAAGCAAAAGAGAGAAAGAGAGAAAGAGAGAGAGAGAGATGTTATAATTCCAGGCATTTGTACTCCATACAAATATGATCTGAATTCCTGTTTTGCTACCATGGAAGGCTGTTGTGTCTACAGTTTAGATCCGTTAAAAGCTGTACCACACATCATCACCACATCAAGGCAAGCACATCTTCCCTTTTTTTTTTTTTTTTAGGTCTTTTTTTATAATTTTTTAAGTCATTATTATTGTTATTATTATTTTGAATTTAACGGTGGAGAAGTTCAAGTTCTACGCGTCAAGATGGAGTCATAATTGAAGTTATTATATCATGTCAAAAAAAAAAAAAAAAAAAAAAAAAGGATTCAAGTTATTATACCTGCAATCGCTTTTTTGGAGGTTAGTGTTGATGGAGCCTATAGGAGCTTCTGAACATTAAATTAACTATGATAGTGTCATTTTTTTTATGTTAAATAATTTGATTAAGGTTGTGTTAAAGTTTAAAAAAAAAATGCATAGAACTAGTAGAAACTTGACACAAGTATGATATTAAAAAATAATTTTTTGTAAGGTATTTTTTCAGATCATATCTTCTATGATTCTTTATATTAAAAATATATCAAAACAGATAATTTTGAATAAAAATTAAACAAAAAGTTCAAAACATAAGTAAACCAACATTTTCTCATATACGTACCAACCCTTATACGTAGAATTCTGATCTATATTCATTTCCACCTTTCTGAAAAAAGCTTTTACCCTTTTTGTGGTTTTACTAGAAAAAGTTTTACCTTCAGCGTAAAGACAAGAGGAAAAGAGGAATTCTCAAAAAAAAAAAAAAAAATTACTTGTTTATATAACTTTCATCCTCATTCTTTTCTCCATAACTTGAATAATCTTAAATTATTAAAATATTATTGACACAATATTTTTTTTCGTTAATTTTTTAACAGAATCCGTAATAAGTACTATTATTAACAAGTGATGTTAATTAACGGATTTCATCTAAAAATTAATAAAAAAAATTATTGTAACAACAATTTTTATAGTTTAAAGTCAAACTTTAAAAAATTTAAGAACAAACCTAATAGCGGTGGAAAAGAGGAAAATTTTTACTTGTTTAGGCAGACTCCCGGCAAAGTTTCTGCTTTACAATATTAACAAATTTGATTAAAAAAGGATCTTTGTGTTAAGGAGGTGTTTGGTTAGTTTGAGTTGAAATATTAAATTTTTTTGAATTTTCAGAAAAGACAAAAATTTTTTTGAGAAAAAAACAAAAATTTTTTAAGAAAAAGACAAAAAAAAATACAGTTTGAGTTGAAATGAGATGACGAGGCAAACGGACCTTAAAAAAATATTTTTAAAAAATCTGATTAATTACCCCTAAAAAAATCTGAATGAGATGCGACAGTTTCCATTATTAACTCTCACGCAATTAAAACCATAAATTTGGTTCTTGTCAATTAATACCACACTTTTAATTCGTTGGGCAAAATAATATCTTAAAAAAAAAAAACCAAAAATTAATCTTTGTATATGCATGGATCGAATTAAAATAAGGTTATAAACCTAAAACACATGTGTATCCGATATTCCGAACTGACTTAAAAGAAAAGTTTTATGATGAGGGAGTAAAAAAAAAAAAGAAAAGAAGGGAGGGGAAAAAAAAAAAAAGGTATAAATGTACTTTTTGATTCTATTTTCTTCTGACAGTGTGATCTTCTTGTCGTTAAAATCTTAGCTGTCAACTTTTGCTTCTCTGGTTTTGGCGTCTCTGCCCCTCAACATCTCTAATCCTTTTAAAAGTTAAGAACGTCCAACCGTCACTCTCTCTATCTCTCTCTCTTTAAATATTTTCTTTTCTTCAGGGGCAGGTTTCATATAAATAATATTCATGACACATTTACTGCAAGAGTTGGTTTAATATTTTCTCTCTCCCTTTGCTTGAAGTGACCGTAAAAAGTATTTTCGGATTAGGGGATGCTTATTTATATACATATATACGTTTATATTTGTGTGTGTGCATATATATATATATATGTAGATAATATATAGTGTATATGATCAGCACGCGGGAGAAGATAGCAAGGCATGTTGTGAAAGTATGTGATATCTCCAGAGATCAATATCTGCTGCTCAGCGTTGGGATTGAAATGAAAGACAGAGACATAGGATTTTTTTTTTCTTAAATTTAATTGGAAGATATATAGACTCTACCAACATTTTATGTTGAAAGAATATCAGACGAAAAAGAAGAAAAGATAAAGTACCGCCTAATATTATAACAAAATTTTCCTTCTTGAGTGTTTTTTTTTTTTTTTTTTTTCCTCCCGAGAAAACTTCCCGCTTGAAAATATATATGGAGGCTGGAGTTTAGTTTAGTTTTTTTTAAATAGAATCTTTGTTGGAATATGGAAATACTTCTATTATATAGTACTGTCTTTAAACATCAGATTTTTATTAGGTTCTATGGAATTGTTGTACTTTGTTTTTGATATCCATTGAATTGTTGTACTTGATCAGTGTGACATGATACCAATTTGACAGATCTAGCTATCATTTTTTTTTTTTTTTTGCTGGAAATCTAAACTACCATTCATTCGTAGTAAATATGTTTTTTAAAATATATTTTTAGCAGTCAAATTAATGTTCGGTATTTGTATTTCATATTCAAGGGGAGTTTGAGGAATGGATTTGAGTTAAGATTTTTAAGTTTTAATAAGTAATTTTTATTGATTTTTTAAAAAAGATAAAATTTTTTATCAGAGAAAGATAAAAACTGAGATGAAAAAGTACAATTTAGTTTAAAATGAGATGAAATACCATTAAGCATCACAAGAATTTGTTTGGTGTTGGAATTGAATTTGAGATGAAGATGAAATTTTTAAATTTGAATTGAATTGAATTTTTAAAAAGTAGTTTTAAATTTTATTGATTGTTTAGAAAAAGATAAAAATTAAGATAAAAACATTTGGGTTGAATTTGAGTTAAAACTCATTCACCAAATATAGACTAAGATAAGATGTTCATCGTCATTGCCAAACTATTATGAATTATTTTTGGGTCCATTTTCCTAAATGAGTTTGAGTTGGAAATTTTAAGTCTTTTCTGAAAATAGTAATTTTTGTCTGACTTTCTAGAAAAGACAATAAAAAATTTTTTTTCAGAAAAGACAAAAATTTTTTTTTCACTGGTGAACCAAACGGACCCTAAAAAACTGATCGTCATGCCAAAAATTTTGGAGTCTATTTGGTGAATGAATTCAAATCCCAGACAAGACCAATTGTCTCATCATAATAATCTTATTTCTTTATTGACTTTTTTTTTTCCTTTCCATTTTATAGATCTGCTTATAATTCCTTGGACTATCAAAAATTTTCTTTGCATTTTCTAAATATGATTCAACTGTTCTAAGTACATTTCTAGTATTATATAATTTAATAGCCCATTTTTACTATACTTATATCTAAAATAAAAGAGAGTTAAAAAAATAAATAAATATACGTGAAGTTTTGCAAGCCACTTGATTTCCATTTAATTAGTTTTTTTCCCCATCTTCTTTCCTTGCATGCTTTATGGGTAATTCTATACGACAGCCTGCATATATATTCCTTCTAAGTATCCAGTTGGAAGAAAATTAAACGGACTTAATACTGCGTACTTATTCCCACTTCCATACGATACACGGATACATATATATAAATATATACACACATCTATATAAATAATACACACACATTGACCTAGGGAAAAGAATAGTATTCGTGGCTCAGGCTAACCATCTATGGGCTTGTTTGCTTCGTAATTTCACTGAAACTGTACTTTTTTTTGTTTTTTTCTCAAAAAGTTTTTGTCTTTTCCCAAAAAGTTTTTTGTTTTTTCTGAAAATTCAAAGAAATTTACTATTATAACTAAAATATTTCAACACAAACTAACGAATCAAACGGACCTTATATATATATATATATTAATGACCAACATTGCCTTGGGTTGGTAACAGAATTTTCATGAATCTCAAGTAACTCCTACTATATATGAGTAGGATATCGATGCAAACAAAACACAACAACACAGCAGAATGTTGTTATCATTAGAATAATTAGCTTATAAATTGAAAGTTCATGGCCTGCAAGAAAATTAAAGGAAAATTAGCATTTATATTGTAAAATAAAAAAAAAGGTCTTTAATTAATTGCTTAATTAATTATCTCCCTGCAATTAAGTAGTGAAGGACAGCCTCGGGCTAATAGAAATCTTCTCTCTTTTTTCTGACATCAACTAGTACAAATTCACTTAACCTAAACCCCATCTCTTAAAGACCCTACTTAACCCCTATATATATTTATCAGACAAGTCCATGTGATCCATAAATCCTTGGTTTTCAAACCCTAGCCATCTCTAATTCCATATATCCGCCATACGTATATGTATATATATTTATGTGTGTGTATATTATAATGGGGATATTAGATTGAAGTGAACGATAGAAAAATAAAAAAAATAAAAAAATAAAAAACCAAAGTGGGAGGAACAACTTCTGAGCGCCGCCAGTGTAATCATTCAGAATGTGATAATCACAAAGGGACCAGAATTAACGAGTTCTTCTCTCTCAACTTCCCCAGAAAATTTAATTTAATTTGTTTTTAATTAAAAAACAAAAACAAATTACCACGCCAACTTTATTATCTAATTGCCGAAATAATATCGTTGCACTCTTTTTATTATTATTACAGGTTTAGATGGAGACGTGTAGATGCAGACCCATTTTCAGAAATGTCTTCAATTTTCATTTTTTACTCCTTTAATTCCAATATTGAGGAAAAGGGTGATCACTTCATGAAAAGGAGCTCATGAAAATTAAAATTACTTCTTGGAAATTAAATTTCAGCATATATATATATATATATATCCACGTCAATCATACTGATCTTGCCTTCACTTCCTCTGCTGTTCTTTATACATATTCATTGCTTTCCTCTTGGAAGTAGGAATATATATATATATAAATATATATGTTTACATATCTCAGAAAGTAATGTTTTGCACTTTTGCTGGCATGGACTAGCCTAGCCCTTTCTCATAAGTAATCTACCATCCAAGGGAGACATAAAAGTTTATCCCGTATATTAATTACAATAATAATCCAATCTAATACATTACTTGGAACAAGAAAATATCATTAATTTACCACGTTATTCTCATTAATATTACTTATACGACTAATTCTTTTAAATTCATATAACTTGCACATAATTAATTGATGAAAAAGAGTCTTTAACTTTCGGAAAAAGAGTCGACCTTGGACTAACGATAAAAAATGTCTTTTGTGATGGATATACCAACACCACTTTTTTAAGTACAAACACATATTTGTGGTTCAAAAGGTAAAAATTATACGAAACCTAAAAAGAAACGAGGTCTAATTTTGGTGCCGTCCAAGGGCACAAAAAACTTAACTTGGTTCAAAGAACCTAAATTGTAAAGTTGTAAAATAAACGTGAGCGGGTCCAATGCTGATAAATGAACCCACCATTGTTTCACAACCGGTTTCTGTGTGTCAGATTGTTGAATTTTTTTTTTTTTTAATAAAAACCCACAAAATTAAGGCAAAATGTATTAGAGTGTCAATAATTTTGTTTTATTGATAGATATTATTGTGTTAGTTACTAAATTAATATTTTAATGATATGATATGTGAATGTTAATGTGAAGAATTTTCAATATTAAAATAACAATACTAATCAGTATATAATTTTTATCATAAAATTTTTTCTAAAATTATTTATTAAAAAAAATCAAGAAAAGAAAAGGGGAATTTTGGGAAAATGATGATCCCTCCTCCAAAGAATGGACGGTTGGCACTAATTGGCCCAGTAGAACATCCTCGTCGCATATATGCGCTAGAAAGTCCTAACCCCCCTCGTTTGGTTTTTGAATTTTGTGTTACACTTTATTATGTCACTAGCCCTATGCATGAAACAAATCAATCACTTTCCTATCACCCAACCAAAGCCCTCTCCCTCTCTCTCTCTCTCTCTCTCTCTATATCTCTCCCGGTCCTTAATAATATCTCTTCTGCGTGTGCAACTCATTTAATGCTTCAAGTGTAAAAATACAATTATATATGCACACACATATATATATATATGTCAGCCAACATCCACACAACACATCAGATATTACTACTGCCAATCTGCCGCCTTTATCTCTCTCTCTCTGTGTTCTCTTTTCTTCCTCGTCTTCCCTTTTTTTTCTCCCTTCTGATCAATCCCCATTTCACACAACCATGGAAGAAGCACTTTCCCGTCTCAACGGACCCATTTTAACCCCCTCTACCGAACCGGCCGATCACCCGATCAATATCTCCGACCACCACCACCACAAGAAACACACCAACGCCTCCGGCAACCCCAACATCACCACCGCTACCACCCACAACAACAAGCGGTCGCTGAGGGAAAGCAGCGCGGGAGGAGGCTCCGGCAGTGGCGGCTCCGGGACCATGCGGTACCGCGGAGTACGGCGGCGGCCGTGGGGGCGCTACGCCGCTGAGATTCGTGACCCGCAGTCGAAGGAGCGGCGGTGGCTCGGGACCTTCGACACGGCGGAGGAAGCGGCGTGCGCGTACGACTGCGCCGCCCGCGCCATGCGGGGCATCAAGGCTCGCACCAACTTCGTCTACCCGTCTTCTCCGCCGCCGCCGTCCCTCGCCACCGATCACCACCTCTCGATCCCTTCTTTTGCTTTCCCCACGAGACAATCTCAGCCGTCCATCAAAGGCTTCACCGCAAGTACTTCCACTTTTCCATCTCCAAACTGGTCGCGATTTTCACACCCTTCTCCTTGCAGTACCACTTGCCATGATCACTTAATCCCCACGGCAGGCTCATCAGTACAGCAGAGGAACATGCTGTTTCTTCGCGACCTCATCTCCTCTAGTTCTCCTGGTAACAACCATAACCCATCTCTGGTCTCTACTCCCCAAACACTTTACAACAATCATGGCTTCTTTCACAACATGAACGAGTCGTGTACTACTACTCCGTCTTCTTCTTCTTCATCTTCCTCTTGCTGTGTTAATCATCCTTTAATGGTTAACCCGTCAAGTGAAGGTCATTTTACTGGTTGTTCTTCTCTCATGACTACTAGTACTACTACCACAACTTCTCTTCCGAATCTCGATCAAATTATCACCAAATCAGTACCCGCCCTTTCCGCTCAACCCGAAGAGCAAGATTACAACTCAGAGTTCTTTCCCAAAGAGCCGTCGGATTCTGGGCTGTTGGAAGAGGTCATTCAGCGGTTCTTCCCGAAACCATCGTCCAAGGAGATCATCACCACTACCACCACCACCACCACCACCGCCACCACTACCACTAATAGTAGTAGTATTATTGATCCTGTAATGAGCTCATTAACTCATGATCACCAGGTGTCTGTAAATATTCCAGTTTCCCATTTTGACGGCGCGAGAATGGGGATGAAGAACGAGAATCACCATCTGGGATTCTGCTCCGATTACCAAGGCCATCATGTTGTTCCGCAGCCACAGTTTGGGAACTTGACCAATAACGGAACGAATCATCATCATCATCATCGTGAGATGTCGCAGGCGGTGGTTCCTTACAACAACGACGTCGTGCCAGTGAACTTCCACCCGCTAGCTGCTGCTCAGGACACGATGCTGTTGGAAGAGATATTCCAGTTCCCGGAGTTTGTGACTGCCTTTTCTGCCAGAATACAGAATGCCTAGCGACCTGAGATCATCACCTAATTAACCTTTCCACTTTGGTGCAACTCTGCGTTAATTTGCTTTCTAGTTCTCGAAGTAGCTTCTATTAATCACTAGTAGATCATATGTAATGTAACAAAGAAATATGGAGTTTGTCTTTCCTGTTTATATATATTCATACTATGCAGTGCTAATTTAGGGTTTCCAACGAATTTTAGCATGTTATGAATCTTTTGATCTTAGATTTTGTCTTGATCAAGTTTAAACCATGATGATGTACTTGGCTTGTTTAGAATCCGAATGATCATGACTGTTAAGTAAATTTCACTCAGTATTTTATTTTATTTTTTAAAACGTTGTTATTGAATTTTGTTTTGTTTCTTCAATTTGTGTGTGAGTAAGTTCAATAAACATATATGTATATATTTATATATCTGTATATGTATGTGTGATTCATGGATATATAGATTCTGAACCTCTACGACTATTTTGTTCATAGTTTATGACAAAAGAAGAATCTCAAAACTTGTTTGATAGCTAAATTTGCGTTGACCTAGTTGCTCATGTACCGAAAGTCTGCAGTGTTCTTCCCACACTTTTCGGTTCTGTGTCTGTTCATTCTTAAACCGATGAGAAAAGTATTTGGTGTTTATCCATTGATATTCTTTTGTTTTTTCGAAAAATAAAAAAATAAAGAGATAGAGAAACAAACCCTAGAAAGGTTATCGACAAACTTTTTAGGGAGAAGTGAGAAAATGCAGGTACATTAGTACTATGGGTTACACTAGAGAAAGAAGACAAAAAAAAAAAGGGTTGAAAATTGAGAGAATATTATTCCTAGTCGTTGCAGAGATAGGGTTAGGATCATTATAAAATCGCGTTGAATCTGATTTATCATATATATTACTCTTACTAACGAGTGTCACATTGTAGTTGTAAGAACTAGTGAAGATTTCCAACATATATATATATATATATAATTCTTCCAATTCTTCCTATAATTTAAATTATATATATCTGCATTCGAGGTAAGTTATATATGCGTGTCTGTGTGTTTGTAGCGCTGCATATATAGTACAAAGAGTTGGAATAAAAAAATAAAAATGATACTTCGGACGTACGGCTACGATGATTAAGGTCCTTTCATTTGGAACAAGTAGAGATAGGCCTGTGAGGGGAAAAAAACCCAAAAAAAAAAAAAAAACACTTCTAGTTTCCAATTTCCTAAAAAATAAAATAACGTAAGATCTATTTAGTGAATGAGTTTGAGTTGAAAATTTTAAATTTCAATAGTAATTTTTGTTGATTTTTTAGAAAAGATAAAAATTTTTTTCAGAAAAGATAAAAAAATTTTTCAGAAAAAAATAAAAATTGAGATGAAAAAATACAGTTTAAACTTGAATATTAAACGAGTCGTTAATGATACTTAGGAGCGTAACACGTGTGAAAGAAAAATCGTCACTAGCTTCTCAGGCCCCCACCCCTACAAGAAAAAGAACTTGTCTGAATCCCTTCGAGTGGGTTTGTTTGACTCCTTTTCTGTCCGCTATATATATATCCTTATATGTATCCTTCTAACCTTTTACGTCGACCTTTTCTTTTCACGTTTGAAATTTTATGGTTTTCTCTCTTGGCTAATTTGCTGTATTATTAATTGTGTTGCACTTTCGTTAAAAGTTTGTTAATTACAGTTATGTCATCATGGTATTCCAATTTGACGGATTGTTAAGTGAGGACTGAGTTGGTCATGTGCTCATTGTTTTTTCAAGAAGTTATGACTTGAATCATTCTCATTCTGTTAATTCGATGACCTTTACGGTCGACATGCTACATAAAATGATCCTGATTTATTTACGGACTTTAGCATCTCTTTTAGGTCTTGTTTGGCAATTTGACTCAAACTGTATTTTTTTATTTCAGTTTTTATTTTTTCTTAAAAAAAGTTTGTCTTTTTCTGAAAAAGTTTTGTATTTTCTGAAAAGTCAAAAAAAAATTTTTTTAGCTCAAACTGTACTTTTTCAACTCAAACTCATTCACCAAACGGACCCTTAATAATTTTTTTTTTAAAACGGAAAAAAGGCTTGAGGTACAAATAATTACGAGTAGTTTTCATTAGCTACTAGTTTATATTCTTATACATGGAATTCGATATAGATTAATAAAAGTTGGAATATATATTTAAGACCGGCATTAAAAGATTTCAAAAAGGAGGATCATTTAACATTCATACTAACTAAAGCCCCTCTAGGGGGAGACAGTTTTTGGTTAGCTGAAGTAATAATATAAAAGAATCGTACTTCTAATAAGAGTTTAATACAACTTTAAGTTCAAAATAATTGAATCGATAGGATATGGATCATCATTATTTGGCAATTAGCAGGAGAACTCGTGGCACATTTCAAGTGGATTAATAAGGACATATTAGCAGGAGAATGGTTGGAAGTTGTGATCAAGAATTTATAAGGACATATCCTTTCTAAGACTTTGTATTAATTACTCCGTTAATAATGAAATAAGTTATATATTACGCAACTAGTGATAAAAGATTAAAGTAGTACAAATTGGGCAAGTGGGCCTTGCTTACGAAGCCCTAAAAAATAGGTCCCTTTTTTACGCTTAAAAATGATAAATAAACGTGTGAATAAGATTCGCATTGCGGACTTTATTCTGGAGATTTTTGTAGCTGTCATTAGATTAAATGAAAAGATAATTAGGTTTTAAGTAGGAGCTGAGGTTTAAAGTTATTGTAAAGGTTTTTACTTTTAAAAAGTTTTTTTAAGGAAAAATCTAAAAAAAAAAAAAAGGGGGGGATGGGGGTTTTGAACTCCCCTTCTTTAAGTAGATAGTTGTATATTACCGCTAGATAATGCCTATAACTACTAAAAAAAAACGTTTGAGGTAAAGGGATATATGTAAATGGGAGATATGTCGAATGGAAGAGAGATCCATTTAAAAAAAAAAAAAAAAAAAGAATGGAAAAAAAATATGAAAAATATTGTGTGTGTGAAGGGGTTTTTTTTTAGGATGACTTTATAACCACGTCCCGTAAAATGTAATAACTGATAGATATGATGCGAATCCAAAGCTTTGTTTCGTGATTTTCGTCGAACGTTCATAGGCTAATTATGATGTCGTATTCCCATTTTAAAGTTAAACGACGTGTCGTTTTTCTATCTACTTAAACTTCAAGTTGCACTGTTGGTAAGGAAAACGACTTGCGGCTGTCATTTTCCCATCCTTGAATGTCGTTTATAATTGAAGGACATATTCTTTATTTGGTTGCCCGTTTCTATGGAAACACTGAAACACATCCACCGTTGGAGAGAAAAGCATAGAGGTTATTGCTTCAGTGAGGAAACGACATGCAATTTTGAGGTCTTGAATGTCGTACCGCCATCTACTGGATGAGTAAAAACGAAATCACATTTCTTTCTTCTTCTTCTTCTTCTTTTCTCCTGAAAACACAAAAGGCATGGTGTTTTTAATTTTTATATCCTTCGTCTCACAAACCAAGACTAATTCTACTTTTTATTCATGCTTCAAAGAAGAAAAAAAAAAAAAAAAAAACCTTCAACGACAATCAATTTGTCGTTTCTTACTTTACATTTACAGGTCTTTGCGTCAAAATGGAAAATTGACGTGACGTGTCGTTTCCTTATAACGTCATTCTGGCATTCTGCCTTCGCTAAGCGATTGATGACTGCGATGATATCTTAACAGTAATTGCAAATCAGAATACATCTTATGACGTAAAATTCAAATTT
This sequence comes from Ficus microcarpa, assembly GCA_025413485.1. Classification (NCBI taxonomy): domain Eukaryota; kingdom Viridiplantae; phylum Streptophyta; class Magnoliopsida; order Rosales; family Moraceae; genus Ficus; species Ficus microcarpa. The sequence goes on along the minus strand of CM046385.1, from coordinate 3,198,152 downwards.
CCAATCGAAAATTCAAAAATACCAATATAATTCACTACAGTCATGAATGCCTCCATCAAAAAAAAAAAAAAAAGGGAAGTTTTTCTCGTACGTTATCATGGTCTCGACTTTTAAACGTGTTTAAAAAAAAAGTTCTTGATGATTCAAGTTTTACCAAACTTTTTTTCAATCCATTTGACTTTTAAAATCCTGACCGGAAAAGACCCAACTTCTGTCCTAATAATCGTACTCTAACATGTAAAATTACAAAATTAATCCTCATTAAGCTCTACATGGTCCTTTCTATGCCTCTGTATGTCAACATTTAGGATCCGTTTGGTGAATGAGTTTGAGTTGAAAAAATATAATTTGAATTGAAAATTTTTATTGACTTTTTAAAAAGACAAAAAATTTTTCAAAAAAAGATAAAAACTGAGATGAAAAAATACAGTTTGAGTTAATTTGCCAAATAAGGTCTTAACAATCTGATCGAAAGGAACGGAAAGACTATTTTGAACAATTTCTAGCACTCATTTGGAGATGTCTAAAATTCAAGAATTGAAATACTTAGTTCTGACATACAGTTTGAGACTATACATAGGATTAACCCATAAAAATAATAAATGAAACGAAAATTAACTAAGAAGAGTAATTATATATAGTTCTTAATAATTGAATTCATAGGACATGGACCATTATTATTAATTAGCAATGTGCAGTAGTCGTGGCACATCTTAAGCGGGCTTAGGACAGTTACAAGTTGGGATCAAGGATTTAATGACATAATCTCCTTTCTGCTACTTTATCATAAATTACTCCCTTAATGACACTTTAATTATGTCTTACAACTATTATTGACTACTGATGAAAATTAGTTAACTACACATTGTGCAGGTGGCTAGTTTTTCTTTCTTTTTAAAGATTAATAAAGAACGGAAAGAATTGATCACTTCGGGTACTTCATATAATCTAGCTAGAAGATTAATTTGAGAGTCATTTAGTTAGATTAAAACCGTGAACGTGTGAAAATATTAATACAGAGGTGGAGCTATCGATGATTGAGTGAAGGCTTCCACCCTTAGTGATATTTTTTTCAATTTTATCTGTGTGTAGACTTAACATTTATTTTTTCTTATTTTGCCTTACTAAAGTTTGATTATCCTCGTATAAGTCCACCTAAAAACTTTATTATATAGTGTACGTCTTCGTTGAAAACAGTATATGCTAGCTCCGCTATTGATTATAAAAACGTCAACCAAAATGTTCATGCATGGTTTGAGCAAATAATTATAATAATAAATACATGGTCATGCATTTTCTTAAATTATGGGATCCATATTAAGCTCTCGTTCTCTATTGGAAAACAAACTATTACGATTAGCACTAATGTGCCCAATTAATCTTAATTAATGAAAAAGATGAGGTTTGGAGTTTATCGATAAGCCGAAGCACGAATTAAGGTTTGGAAGTAAAGGGATACTCTTTGTTAATTATTATTTATATTTTCAAATTTGGAGATGGATTCAAACTCTACACTTTGTGGAGTAATCACGTGATTGCTAAATAAATTAAATTCATGTGGGATATCATGAGAAATAATATTTAAATGTACGTAACGCGGTATAATTTTTCTCGAATAGGGCATCCCTTAATAACTTGTAGGAGTATAAACTGCTTTCTCATGATATTCGTCCAACAAAGGCTAAGTGTCATCTTGACAAGTGTTCACAAATACACTTTTATTGATATGATTTATTTGATAGTTTAAGTTTTAATTGAGTATATTCATAATATTAATTCAAAATATTTTAGTTTTGAAATGTTTAATTTTAATTTATTTTTCTTTACTTTTATTTTTTCTTCTTTTTCTTTCCTTTCTTTTCTCTTCTTTCTTTCTGTGCAGCTCCTCCGGCCCGCATGAGGCACTTCCCGCGTGCAAGCCTCGTTGCTTGATTCTTGGGCCAAAACTCAAGCCCGCATGATATCTCAACTGTATCTTCCAAGCCCGCAAATCAAGGACCTTGTCTTTAGTTTCCCTAATCCTCAGCCCCAGCTGGTTTTTCCCCAAGTCTCCAGCTAATTCACCAGCGGGGTGGCAGATTTCTTGGGGCCAAATTTCACTCCAAGGCCATTGGACCTCATGCTATTACAAACCCATCTCTTCAGCAAGCTTGGGACGTTCTTTTTTCAGCATTTGGCTGAGTTTTTAGTGTTGTTTTTCTTTATTTTCCCTTCTTCTTGCATTTTTCATCTCATGTTTTCTTGTTAGAATTTTGTGAGATGAATTGCAAATTAGACTAGACAATTTGGTAATGCTAGTGATGAACTTATATACTGAGTGATCTAATTTGAGTTTGATTTTCATTTGTTTTAGTGGATTAAACCTCTTTATCTAATTTTTCATTCAAAATATTTTTTGCCAATCTTTTATCTAAATTCAGTGATGCCTTCTTTATGTAATATTGTCACATTCTATTTTAACGTGGTTTATTTTATGAGTTGTGTTTTACTGTGCTAAAAGCAGTACTTTGTCGATATTAGATAACTTGTAACGATAAATCCGTTTGGTTCAAAATTGAGATTTAATTCACCAAAACTGTTTTGTTATTCTTACTGATATTTAATTCCATATTTTCCAATTCCTTGTTTGGGATGTGAAACTTGTAATTGAGTCATAAATTGAAGATTTGATTTAAATTGAGAAAAACGAAACATATGAAGGATTCACACGCCTTGCCTTCATTTATTATTGAATTTTTCTCGACTTAAATTTCTCCTTTTATATTTTATTTATTTTCTTTATTACAAAAATCACCAAAAATATATTCTCTTTTATTTTATTTCCTTATCTCTTTAACATTCATTTTCATTAATATTATTTGTTTTTGTCGTCGTCACCTCTTTATAAATACGACCGCGTACTACAATCAACCGATTTGCAAGTGCATCTTTGGGCATTAATTACATCTACACGTTCATTAGCACAAAAAAAAAAAAAAAAAAAAAAAGTTTACTTATCCACACGTTCGGACAACATGTGTTTCATTATGATGTCGTCTGTTTAAAAATAAAAAAAACGACATGTCCTTCGTAATGATTACAGATTACCTAGTAAAACGACATGCAGTTCGGAGGTCTTGAAAGTTGAAAGATTTGATTTTCCTTTGTTCGAATGCCGTCTCTTCATGGTAAAACTATGATGATTAAAAAATCATTTCTGTCGTTTTCCAACGTCGAAGAATAAAAAGGGGATGTTTTTCTTTCTTTCTTTTTTTTTTTTTTTGAATTATTATTTACTTAAAGAAGGGAGGCCGATTTTTTCTATCCTAAACTCCAAGTGGAAACCTGCATTTTTTTTTTCCGCCCTTGATAATCGAGTTGGCTTTTTTGTGATTTTAGTTGAAAGTCCGATAGTGTAATATTTTAACAGATAAAGTGTAACACTATCATTTTTATTTGTGATATTTTCAGTTGATTTTTGTTGTGAAAGACGTTATAAAGAAGTAACTTGTTCCACACGTAATATTATTAGAGGCTTAGGTTTCTGGTTGAGATTTAAAAAAAAAGAATAAATAAATAAAATGAGCGTCAATATGATCTTTTATCGTTAAAAGAAAAAAAAAAAAAAAAAAAGGACATGTCGTTCAGGTCTTGAGCGAAATATGTGATTCTATGGCTGTGCTTGCCCAAAAGGCTTATTTCATAAAGCGAAAAATCGTTGGTCTGCCAAACAACCGAAGCCCATATATCCTTTTTCTTCTAGACTAGTAGAACAAACATATTTTGCTTGTGAAGAAACGACATGCTCGCCCAGCACAACCCCCCTCCTCCTACACACACACAAACACAAACGACATGGTTTCTTTGCGAAGTTGTTTAACATTTGGTAAAACGACATTTTTTTGGGGGTAGTATAAAGACGACATTTTATGCACTACAGAACATCCTGTCATTTATTTCTTGACGGGGAAGCAATATATGCCGTTTTCTATCTTGAGCGATCAGTAAAATAACTTTTTTTTTTTTTTTGGATAGTATAAGGATCTCATTTTATGCGTTACAGAACATCCTGCCGTTTATTTCTTGACGTGGAAGCAATATATACCGTTTTCTAACTTGAACAATCAGTAACAAATAGATAAGTTTATGTCGTTTACCGTTTAATTTCATGAGGCTTTTTCAGTTCATTTATTAAAAAAAAAAAAAAAAAACTGAGAACATTTCTTTCGAACTTTTTTTCTGGTGATGGCGTTGGATAATACTACTTAAACGACATAAAGCTTTTGAGACGACGTCTAATTATCTTGAACGACAAACAGTTGACCTGTTCGCTTTACATTAAAAAAAAAAAAAAAAAAAAAAAAAAAAACCCAGACCCACACCCACAAGCATTTAATGCTTTAATGTTTCTTGCTAGATATAAGATAAATATCAATGAGACCTTAAAACTCCTGCTGCCCTCAGCTCTACACCCAACAAAGGGAAAAAGGGTTAAATTTCATAAATAGCCACGAGTTATACACCATGTCTTATATTAGCCCATAAATTTTGATTTTATACATCCCTCCTGAACTTTTCTATTGTTATGCCATCAATCCCTTTGTCAATATTCTGTAAAATATTATATAGAAATTAAACGCATTATTTTTACGTGAGCTTTATTAATAGACAAAGTCATAATCAAATATATTCAAGAAGAAAATTATACCTAAATAAAAAAATATTTTAAAAGTAAATTATACTTTAATCAAAGACATATAGCATAAACTTTACATCATTAAACTATTTTGGTGGAACATACAATTTTCCTATCATAAATATTCAATTATGATTCTAACTATAGTTAAAGCTCACCTGATCTGAAAGTGTTTAATTTCTATTTGTTTTTAATATAGAGGCCATTTTTGTAACAATACAAAAGTTTAAACTAGTGTGACGAATAAAATTAAAAGTTAGGAACCAATTTTAGACTAAAAATATAATTCAGGGTGCCGTTTAACCTAAATAAAAAACTAGGGTGCCGTTTAACCTAAATAAAAAACTACAATGCTCATAGGCCTTATTAGGTTTTTAATATTGGCCTTGAGGTAATTTAAGAAAAACCAAAAACTTTTTAAGAATTTAAGTGCAAGTTGTTGCAACAACTATGTTACAGATTGAAGCAGATCATGACTTGAAGATGTTTGGAAATTTGACTCGAATTGGGAATGTCGTAGCGAATTCAGTTTGAATGTTATCTGGAGAGATCATTAAGGAATGGATAATAATGCAGAATTATAAAAGGGGAGATCTTGTGGATTTGTTTTTAAAAAAGGAAATTTTGGTTTAAATGGGATTTCCTAATCCTATTTAAATTAAGATTTCAAAAATCCAAGATTTAATTTTTAAATGGCTGTGATTTCAAGGGAGATTATTATGCAGCGGATTTTGGAGATTGATGTGTAATGTATTGAGAAAATCCTCGAATAATGATGACAAAACCTGTTTCCTAAAATAAATAATTTGAATTTTGAATTTTAGGGTTGTTACAGAATATGTTTCAACAATATCTGTAATAAGTTCAAAATTTGAATGAAGTTCGAATTTTGAAGTATGAATCTGAGATTTGATTTGGAATTATGCACATCATATTTATAAGTCTTAAAAATAATACTTTTTACAGAGAGCACTAGTTATGAACATGAGTTTTTGAGACTTTGGTAATTTAATAGCTTTTTGCATTTTTGTATCTTTTGGGAGAACGATTTGAAGTTTTCGGGTGAAGACAACAACAGTTGAAGGGAGTTCAATGAAGTTTGCAAGGGGATCTTGCTGAATGAGTTCATTGATTGGGTTCAAGACGACCGACGGCAACAATAGGGATGGAGTTTTCAGATTGCATGAGACTATTAGTGCTTGTAATCTTTTGAAAGTTAGTTAAAAGTTCAAAGTCTGGGCGTGGCCTTAAAGAGTAGAGAAACCGAAACTTGTCAAAATTGCCTATGTCTTTGTTTATTTATCTGCATTCAATAATTAATTAATTGGGTTAATTAATTAAACTTAGTAGGTGAGCTAAACTCAGATCTTACAGGCCTCATATTGTCTAGATATATGCTCCGATAAATTATGAGTGATTTATTTGGAATTCAAATGTATCATTTTAATAGAAAAATTAGGCCTAATTTCCATATTAAATGATACAAATAAATTGTTAGACTTCAAACGTAGTATCCACATAAACACATAAAATTACAGAGCATGAATGAGTTCAAGAATAGCGACACGAAGAAAATTGAATTTCTAAAATTTAAGAGGGGACAAAGTGGCTCCGCTGCCACTTGATTATACGTCAATTATGAGAGAAAAATTCATACCCTACAAATCATTAAAACACGAGGAAAGTTAGATATAGATTTTTCCCGGTTTCACAATTAAAGGGACTCAATCAGAAAATAAGAGTATATAATTGCTAGGGAATTAAAAAAGAGGAGATAATAAAATGAGCACAACTTGATAATTACGTCAAAAGATGTACTCAATCAACCAAATTTTTTCTTTCCAATTTGCAATCATTAAAGTTCCACGCCCAGTATTAGTTGCTCCAAATTAATTCGTTATAAGTATAAGATCCCGTAATCGTCATTGCAT